>JAJJMA010095228.1:0-11347 GCA_023529015.1 Papaver nudicaule
AAAAAAAAAAAAAAAAACTTTCTGTTCCGTTTAAACAATCTTCACCAATGTCTGTATTCCTTGTAAATATTTTTTTTATCTGAGTTCTGCTTTTCTCTTCGTCTTCCGCCCACCAAAAGCTAACCTACTCCTTATATGCATGTAGGAGCACAACCAACGCCCTCGCCTTTCTGATCAACAGGGCCCACCTCCACACGCTGTAATTTACAAGCATTTTGGACAACGGATGGCTGCATGAGCTGCTTGATTGTGCGTTTATGCTTGGCTTCAACCTTTGGTTTTGAAGTCACGTTTTAATTTCTGCACAAGCTTCACAGAGTTGCATGGTTATGTATAGAACCAGTTGGAATAGTTTACCATCTGCATCCATTCAGATTTGTTGTATAATCCATGTAGGATATAGAACTCGTCAAAAATGTATGTCATGAGAATCTTCTCCTGACGAAGTTGATCTGAGAATTATTCCTCCATTGTGAAGCTTCGTACACAAAACATAATAGCTGCTTTATATTAATTAGCTTTGTGGAATACATTTGTTATTGGATTACTGGCTTCTTGCTCTTATGTGAATGTACAGTTTGATTTATAACTGATATGCACAAGTTTTCTGTTCTTTTAGTGTAGAGCTGATTTGAAATTCTCTTTCAACCTTCTCAGTCTCAAAATGGCACAAACAATCGGAATCTCAGAATAACAATCAGACTCCAGAAATCAAAGAACCTCCAGTGAAGATCCAGAAGGTTCATGAAAACAGTGTTCCAGAAATCTCTTCTTCCTTGAGACTTGAACAGCTTTCAGAAAAAGCTGTTCTTCCTTCGAGAGGTTCATCCCTTTCGGCTGGTTATGATCTTTCTAGTGCGGCTGAAATGGTAGCTCCAGGCAGAGGAAAAGCCCTAATTCCAACTGATTTAAGCATTGCGGTTCCTGAAGGAACATATGCTCGTGTTGCACCTCGTTCGGGATCGACCTGGAAAATTTCGACAGATGTGGGTGCTGGTGTTATAGATGCTGATTATAGAGCACTGGTTGCGATTATCTTGTTCAATCATTCTGGTGTTGATTTCCAAGTCAAAATGGGTGATAGAATTGCTGATTATTGAGAAGATAATTACTCCTGAGGTTGAAGAAGTTGAAGAACTGGATTCTACTGTTAAGGGTTCAGGAGGTTTTTGGATCCACTGGGGTTTAACATTTTCCTATAAGATTGCTAGTATTGGGATGTTCTGTAGTTGATTCTGTTTAGTACTACTACTATAGTTTTTGATGCTGAAGAATGGGATAGTGGTAGAGAGAGAGAAAGTATTGGGAAAAGAACTGAGAGCAGGAAAAGGTCAGGGGATCGAGTAGAGCGGGCAGTGGAGATGAAGATGATTATGATGCAAGGTAAGATGTAAGGTCTAAGCAGCCAAAGAAGTACCTAGAAGAGAGGAGTGGCAAGAAATCAAGCAGTGGATTTCGGAACAGAAAATCAGGAAGCAGCAGAAAAGATTGGGATGCTTCAGAGAGTAAAGGGCTTATGGCTGCTGATGAGAGTGAGAGGAATTCATCAAGGAAAACAAGGTCAAAGCCCTCTAGTCATGAGGATTCCCAGAGCAAGAGTCGAAGTAAAAATGAAGAGCCTGATAAGAATCCTGACAGAGATTTAAGGTATTGTGAGAGTAAAGAAGCAGTAGAGATGAGGTCCATAGATCTCGTCAGAAAGAGAGATACCGGGAGAAGATGGGATGAAGCTGACGCTGGTTGATCAAGAGGAAAGTAATGTTGCTGAAACTCCTGATGCGAGAAATGAGCGTAGTGACAGCAAAAGAAGGGCTGTTGATTCAGCCAGTAATAAAGGAGCTAAAACCAGCAACGGGGAAGAGAAAAAGGTTGAGGGGTAGAGGAGTAGGAGCAGAGGCAGGTCTGAGACTCAACAAGAAGAAACAAGGATGGTTTCTGTAAGTTATGAAGAGCAGTCTAGTAGAGATAAGGCTACTTAATCCTTATCTATCTTATTTTCTCCACTTCCTATTTATTCAAACAGCTCCATTTCGTTCTTGCGGAAACTGGGAAATCCCAAGGTACAATTTTTCTCTCAACAATCTCCTTTGAACCCTCATTACATGCATCTTCTTCTTACTTTGTGGGTGGCCTTTTTTTTTAAAAAAAAAAAGAAAAGAAAAAAAAGAATACTGTCTTTTGTACTATTTTCGTAGAATAAAGATGGGATTTTTCTTAGAGTTTTGATAGTTTTTGCTTTATTAAAATGTCATGGGTGTTAGTTTCATGAATGTATGATGACGGTTTTTCCCAATTTCTGTTTTTCTTAAAGCAAATCAAGTTGTAGTTTCATGATAAGGCTTGGTAACTGTTTGTAGAAGTGTCACAATGAATATTCTTTGCTTATACGATGAAGTTAGGTGGTTCAGTTACATTACATGACTCTTTCACATCCTCCATTTTGTGTTGGTAGTAGGCAATTTAGCTGTGAAGTAGAGAGAGCAGTGTATGTGGGTGCTAGTGTTGGTGGTTCTGATGGTGGTCTAGTGGAATGCTGTACTTCTAGGGTTCAAATGTGTTGGTGGGTGCGAGGAAAGGTCTACTGAAACTCCTTATTTCACTGTTTACATATGTGGGAAGTAGAGAATGTTTACCGTGAGGTGAGGTGTTACAGTAGCCCAAACCACAAAACCCCCCAATGGCTGCTGCCTCTCGAGGCCTATTTTATCGTTTTAAGGCTTATTTTGTCCTTAGAAGGTCAAAATAGGCTTCGAGGGCCAACAGACATGGGACGCAATTTCGCCATGGCCTATCCAGCTATCCTGGCTTCGACACTGTTCTAGTGGTTTTCAGTTTAGCAAGAAAATTATTGCTGCAGTAGATGAAACATAACGTTGTTGAAATGTATTGATTATTGCTGAAGTTTAACTGACAACTTAACGTTGTTGTATACAAGAGTAAATGAAACATAATAACAGCTTGATATTAATTAGCTTTTTGTGGAATACATTTGTTATTGGATTATTGGCTTCTTGTTCTTATGTGAATGTACAGTTTGATTTATAACTAATATGCACAAGCTTTCTGTTCTTTTAGTGTAGAACTGATTTGAAATTTTCTCATCTCCAGAAACAATCCCAATTTCAACTTTCTCAGTCTCAAAATGGCACAACAATCGGAATCTCGGAATAACAATCAGACTCCAGAAATCAAAGAACCTCTAGTGAAGATCCAGAGGGTTCATGAAAATGGTGTTCCAGAAATCTATTCTTTCTTGAGAGTTAAAAAGCTTTCAGAAAAAGCTGTTCTTCCTTCCAGAGGTTCATCCCTTTCGGCTGGTTTTGATCTTTCTAGTGAGGCTGAAATGGTAGTTCCAGGCAGAGGAAAAGCCCTTATTCCAACTGATTTAAGCATCGCGGTTCCTGAAGGAACATATGCTCGTGTTGCACCTCGTTCGGGATTGACCTGTAAAAATACGATAGATGTGGGTGCCGGCGTTACTGATGCTGATTATGGAGGACCTGTTGGGGTCATCTTGTTCAATCATTCTGATGTCGATTTCCAAGTCAAAATGGGTGATAGAGTTGCTCAATTATTATTGAGAAAATAATTACTCCTGAGGTTGAAGAAGTTGAGAACTGGATTCTACTGTTAGAGTTTCAGGAGGTATTGGGATGTTCTGTAGTTGATTCTGTTTAGTACTACTACTACTATGGTTTATGATGCTGGGAAAAGAACTGAGAGCAAGAAAAGGTCAGGGGATTAAGTAGAGGGGGCATTGGAGATGAAGATGATTTGATGCAAGGTCAAAGCAGCCAAAGAAGTACCTATGATGGAGTGGCAAGAAATCAAGCGGTGGATTTCAGGACAGAGAATCAGAAAGCGGCACATATGGCTGCTGAAGTTATCAAGGAAACCAAGGTCAAAGCAGAGCAAGAGTCGAAGTAAAAATGCCGAGCCTGATAAGAATCCTGACAGAGATTCCAGGTATGGTAAGAGGAAAGAAAGCAGTAGAGATAAGGTTCATGGATCTCTTCAGCACGAGAGAAACATTAGGAGAAGATGGGATGAATCTGACTCTGGTCGATCAAAAGAGGAAAGTAATGTTGCTGAAAAATGTGATCTCAGGATTGGTAAAACTCCTGATGTTAAGCGCCGGAGTTCGAGAGAGAGAACTATTGATTCGAGAAATGAGCATAGTGACAGCGAAAGCAGGGCTGTTGATTCAGCCAGTAATAAAGGAGCTAAAGCCAGCATCGGGAAAAGAAAAAGGTTGAGGATTAGAGGAGTAGGAGCAGAGGCAGGGTTTCTATAAGTTGTGAAGAGCGGTCTAGTAGTGATAAGGCTACCCAAACCTTATCTATCATATTTTCTCCACTTCCAATTCAAACTAACAGCTCCATTTCATTCTTGCGGAAACTGGGAAACCCCAAAACTCAAGGTACAATCTTTCTCTCAATGAAAAATGAAACTGTCTTTTGTGCTATTTTTGTAGACTAAAGATGGGATTTTTCTTAAAGTTTTGATAGTTTATGCTTTATAACAATGCCATGGCTGTTACTTTCATGAATGTATGATGAGGGTTTTCCCAATTTCTGTGTTTCTTAAAGCAAATAAAGTTGTAGTTTCATGACAAGGCTTGGTAACTGTTTGTAGACATGTCACAATGAATATAATTTTGAAGTACTAACCAGGATCTAAGGAAACCCCGAATAACTATACTAATTTTGAAGAATTTGCAAAGTTCAGTTATGCAAGTTTTGAGGAGTTGTGTGGTTCAGGTACTCTATGGGATTTGTTTTTGTAGGAACTGGGAAGTGTATTGAATTTCAAGAAGAGGGCAATCACCACCATATTGTTTCTTTTCTGTATGTAGGGAAATTGAATTGTTTTACAAAATGTAAGCTACTATTCTTCTTAAAATGTAAACAATTTTTTTTTTCCAGACAGAATATTTGTTCTTGGCAGTTTTGTTTGGAGCTGCTTATTTGTTTTAAAATGTTGCATGTGTTATTTCTATCTTATTAATCGCTTTAGAACTGGTTTCGGAGCATCTTAATATATGTTAAAAAAGAAAATATGAAGGTTGTTACATTCTCAAAGCTTCTGTTATTCTTTTCTGAGTTTTCTCTGATTTGTTCCTCTTTTGTTTGTTGCGAAGATAGAATTCATCAGCAGTGGCTTCTTCTTCTCTTCTCTCTCTCTCTCTCTCTCTGTCCACATCATTTCCAGCCACCAGAGTAACAGGATTGCATTCTCTCAGTTCGTCTCCATTCAAGGTAAGCACAATATCTCTCAATCTCGCTCTTCTCTCCATTTCAGGTTCTAAACTAAACATATTTCGTTTGCCATGTAGGGAAATGTAAATACACTTGAGACTAGTTCAACTCAATTCGCATCCCTCACGAGTAAACAACAGCAATAATCACCACTAGTAAAAGTTTCATCTGCTTCGATCCTTACTGCTGTGGTTCCAAGTCCAAGACTTAGGTTAGACAATTTAGGACCACAGCCAGGTTCAAGGCATAGGCAAAAGAGGAGTGGAAGAGGTATTGCTGCTGGACAAGGAAACAGTTGTGGGTTTGGTATGAGAGGTCAAAAATCAAGGTCAGGCAGGACCTGGTATTAGAAGGGGTTTCGAAGGGGGGCAAATGCCCCTTTACCTTAGAGTTCCAAAACTGAGAGTAATTACTGGAGGTATACATTTCTTAATCTGCTTTCCTGTATTACATTTTGGTTTCTATCTTCGCAACTCCGTGCTGTCTGAATTCTTTTAAATATGAGGAATAAAAGTTAGTATCGGCTTGGTTCTTTCTGGTATTGGATTTTAATAAATGGAAAATTTGGAAAAATAGTACGAAAAATAACTTGTTATGCTTGATTAAATGCAGTATTTTGTTTGACTTTGTTGTATCATAATATTGTAACAAGATAGATGATACTGATATTTTCCTTTGCTTCAAGGTATGAAAGCGGGTCTACCTACCTAAGTATCTTCCAGTCTAACTAAAAAGACATCGCTGATGCTGATGAAGGGTTTAATCAACCCATCTGGAAAAGAGATGATTACGCTTTGAAGGTATGTTTGACCTCACTGTATCACTTGCATTTGAGAGTAATGGAATCTTCTGATTGAATCCTCTTAGAAGAAACAAAGTGTCAATCCTAGAAATATTCCAGATAGTTGCCATGTAGGCTCATAGTGCTTTGACAAATTGGCATTGGAAAGCTGTTTGATTTTGTGTTATGCATGCAAATTGCTAGAAATGACTTCCTTGTACTTACTATTCTTCATGGTCCGATCCAAATTGTGTTCTGGGGTAGATTTAAGCTTTGCTGATATGTCTCTCACTCAACCAGGGACAGACCTATGTGAGGGCTAAGCCTGTCTTTAGCCCGGCTAGCCCTTCAAGTCCACCAGCCTATTTTTTGCTATTTTTCTCCTTTTCGTTTAAGTTTGGGCTGTACCAAACGTATTAGCCCGGCTCAAGAATACCCCCTAGCTCCGTCCCTGCACTTAATAGATTCTAGGAACTGGTGATTTGAGTAGCAAGCTGAACATTAAAGCTGGTTCTTTCTCGGCGGAAAAAAAGCTTGATGCTGTCGGTTGAACTATGACTGTTATTCCTGGCAGAAAGAAGTGGGTAACCATCAGTAGCCAAAAACATAGCTCGTGCTGATGCATATTTTGCCAAAAAGAGAGCTGAAGCTGCCGCTGCTGCTGAGGTGGCTTCTGCTTGAACATATTTGATGACGGCTGAACCATTAAACCACGTGAAGTGAAGGTTTAGAAGGATTTTCCACTCTTTCTAATGTAAGTTCTTTTAACCTGGATTTTCCTAAACTCATGTTGGAATTATGTACTGACATAGTATAACACATACGAATTCGAAATGGTGTCTCTGCTAGTGCTAGGTTATATGTGTTAATTCTCCCTTAATTCTTATGAGGATAAATACAAATTTTATTATTTTCTTAAATGTCTCAAATTTTGATCGTGTTTATTATGAACTTGTGAAGTTGGGTGAATTAATGTGTCATTTGTCTCTGGGAAGCAGTTATTTTGTCTTCTCAACCGAATTTTTGATTATCAATGCAGGTGGCCAAGAATTTGGGAGAAACTCTGTATGGTTTCAAACCATGAACTTGAGAACATCAGGTGAGTGGGCAGACATGATGCAGGAACTGGGACTTTGGGAAAGACCCTGCATCAATATTCTTGGAGGAAAGAATGAAACTGAAAATAGACACTAGCAAACGCTGCGTTCAACCTCCATGTATATTACAAGTGCGATATGCATGAGTTTGTCGTTTCTCCAGAGTTTTTGGGCACCAAGTTTGATGTTATTCTTGTAGACCTTCTATGGGAAGAATATATCGGTTTCAGAACTACAAGGCAATTGGGCTTGAGTGGCTACTTCTTCTCTACATTCGAGCCCAATTGTCCAATTTTTTTTTTAACCATTCCATAAGTTGATTCGTCCATCCATGACACATTATAATGAGAAACTCTTCTACTTCCTCCTCTCTATTTTCTGTCTCTTGTTCTTTGTCTCTATTTCACACTACGTCATCAGCACGCTCTATCACTGAGCCGTGTAGCCGCAATCCAAGCACGAAGAACTGTACATATTGTTTGTTGTTTGATCGGTTGAAAAAATAATTGTCTAATGGATTGTTGTTTGTATACATATGCTTTGTAAAGAGATTATACTCAACTAATATACCTATTGATTTCGGTGATGACTAATAGGTTTGATTTGTTTGTCTTTTCCCATATGCAGAAGACGTTTTTTTTGGATCTACACCATGGATGATTATTGCAGTAAGCATAATATCATTAATCTTGACATTTAAGTATGACTTAATTATTCATTGATTTATTAGTCTTGACGTTTTTTTTCTCCTCTATACCTTTAACACTGTTTTGTTAATTCTTTTTAATGACTAGTGGTCGACAATGCCTTTTTTTTTTCTCCTCTAAACGTAAATCATGGTGTAATTAGAATCCATTGATTAATATTAAAAAGGCATTCCTATGGCAATGGGTAATCAATATTGGACTAAGTTTGATTTCCTTTATTCTCTAGTTTTCTTCATTGAGAATGAAAAACAAAAACCCATCTAAAGATGGTTTATAGTTTCCATCCAACTAAAAGAAACTATATAATATTCATCACCGAAGAATTGGTGTTGTTTTGGACTTGATTGTCGTTACGCAATGAACCATTTATCAACCACAACGATTAACGATAATGATTTCTTTATTTTTCTTAAAAGAAATCATATATACCAATTGAAATTGGGATTCTCTATCAAATCTTAGCATGAGAAATTGTTAATTTGGCGATACCATAAAACAAGGAATAGCTCCATTTTTGAGGGATATTGAGTCTTTTAATTTTATTTTTCCTCCTGATAATGATCTCCGAAATTTGTAACCGTTCCACTTGTAGATGGAATACGGTAGGACATAAAAGATCAATGGGTGCGCACCCTGCTTGTTAGTCCTTTGGTGACTTAATTGATTTTGATATAAATCTCTTTTGATAAAGAATTGTCCATAATTTCATTTAATGAATATCCCGTCGGCTTGTCATTGAAGAATTATTAATATGTAGATTTTACATGCTTTTATCTATAACCAATATAACAAAGTTTGGTTCGAAAAGCAATCCTTGGTTGAAGGTATAAATGTACGTCTAGTTGACTACAATTTTTAATAACGTAATGACTCTTGGTTCGCATCTGTGGTATTTTAAAACCTCGAGTTAATCGGATTATACTTTACGAAACTTGATGTTTTCGTATATTGAGATGAAAATATTTCCGCCATGATCAGGGGGAGAATATATGCCTCTAGTTGTTGGTGTTAATTAACTTAAAAGTTATATCAAATTCTTTTCCAGCATGATTAAATCAAAACAGGCTGCCATTATTAAAATTAGGCGTGAAAATATCTCATTTAGCTTTGGTATAAGCTTATGATGTTTTAAAAGGCATATCCAATCACATCTAGCATGTAGCGTTTTGGAAAACGCTACAGATAGTGCTCCAATAGAGTGTATCATAATACGATCCGCATTCTCGAAATTAATATCTCCAAGCTCGTTTGAAGAGGAGGAGATTACAAGGCCCGTGGGCGCTGGTACCAGTAAATTTTGAAAATCTCAAAGTATGCATACACTAGAGAATTGTGTGGGATTGTAGCAAATTAATTGTCGAATATTCATTTACAGTAGCTACTGAAATAAAAATCTCTGCAGAGAAATATCGACATATGTGATTGGTTGGCATATTATCCAAGTTAGGTTGAATAATATAATTCTCGATTGACGCTATTATGGATCCATGACTTTACACCTTAAATTTTGCCAAGCCTGAAATTATAGGTTGGTGTTAGTCACAATGCGCAATGAGAGAATTATGGTCGTTTTAAAACGATTTGAGGGTTTTATTTTCTCAGGCCCTAGGATTGGTTCAATTGTATTCGGTTCTCCATATTTTGATGCAATTGGCGTGGTAGTCCCTAAGGACTCATTTGCATTCGCACATAAAATGTGGTCGGAGAACATTATATTTAGGCAGCTACCTGACTTGATTATACCAGGTTTAACAATCCTCACAGTGTTTTTTCAAGAAAGAGCAAAATCCGGATTTGTTGATTATATCAACTTTACAGTCTCATGAGGAGTCCTGAAAAACACTAAAATCCACGTTTTTAGCAGCATAAATCTCGTTTTCCATTAATACAGTTTAAGAGTTGCTTGCATAAAACTCGTTTAACGAACTAGAGTTTTAATATTGATGCTTATTTTGTGTAATACTCATATAGTTGAGTTAGCATCCATAATTAGTCAAAAGTTGAACTCTTTCCCCGTCGTTTCAGGTTTTGTCCCGTGTGGTTTTCCTGACAAGGTTTTAATGAGGCAACATCTCGTTGACTTTCTATGAAAGTTTTTATTTTGATGCTCATTTATGGAATACTCATGTAGTTGAGTTAGCATACGTAAAAACGTCCAAAGTTGTACTCTTTTCCCTTCGTTTCAGGTTTTGTCCCATGTGGTTTTCCTGACAAGATTTTAATGAGGCAACATCCTGTTGACGTGGAATTTTTCTTTTCAAAATGTTGATATTGTGCTCTTTTTCCTTCGTTCAAATTTTGTCCCATTGGGTTTTATTGGCAAGGTTTTAGTGAGGCAATTCATTTGAACATGGTGGTCATCCAAGGAGGAGTTGTATAATTTCGGTTATTTGGTGGATACCCACCATTAACTAGGTCATTTTGATCAGACCAAATCAACTCAACCTTCTCCTTAGGCATTTGGATGTCCTTTTGATCCCCGTACGGAGTATCCATTCACTTATTGTAATGTATTAATATCTTGGCTATTTGGTGAAGAAACAAGATCAACCCATTTCTGCAAATCATCTCGAGAAGCTAGCAATCCATGACACAAGTTCTCAATGCGATGAAGAAGAACGAAGACGTGCAAGAGTATTATTCGAAGACAATACCGTTTAAGTAACGCTAAAGAAGACTTCATCCACTAGCAGATTTCTTCAACAAGCAACCAATCTTCAGCATTCAAGAAATTCGTTCATCAAGAAATTCAAGAAATTGGATAGTCTAAACTGAAAGATTTGGAAGCCAAGATTCGATTGAAGTACTCATTAGGGGGAGCGTCATCACCAAAGACGCATTTACAGGACTTAACGCGTTGTACTATTTTTCCTTCGTCAAGGTTTTGTCCCACTGGGTTTTCCTTGTCAAGGTTTTAACGTGGCAACATATGCGTGTCCAACACTGTTTTAAGTCGTGCATTTTTCAGGTTTTTCTCTTTTGAGTTTTCCTGATATGTTCATAGTGACTTAGACACAGTGGTCATCAGGGGGAGTGTTATAAACGTGTATCGCACGGCAGTATCTAAGGGACATCTAGGGTTAGATGTTTATTTACTGAGATGCCCTCGTGTCTAGTCCTCTATAAATAGAGACTTAATCCTTGTATTCTACACACATATTGAATAAGAGTTCTCTCTTTCTCCCTCTCTATTTTGTGTCTCTATATATCACACTACATATAACAGTTCTGGAGATTTTTGATCCGAATCATGAAAAGTTCTTGGACGGCGCTGTCTTTTGCTTAGCTGAGCTGCTTGGTTACTGAGCCTCCCTAGTTGTTATGTTTCCTTTGTTGTAAGCTCAAAATTTGAGCATCATAAGGCGTCTAGCTCAAAATTTGCATGGAACGAAAGTTCTCAAAATAGAGAACCCTGTTAACTATTCATTCCATAAATAATGGAATACAAAGATTTTGTAATGGGATTTTTGATAAAGTGCCCTACTTTTGAGAAATGCTAAGGAA
>JAJJMA010095239.1:0-16641 GCA_023529015.1 Papaver nudicaule
TTACATATGGATTCAAATAATATACAATGAAGTACTAACCAGATGTATCTTGATTTCTTGAATTGTTTAACTTCTCCCTTGAGTCTTGATGTGTTCATTAAACTCTTGTTGATGAATCCGTAGTCAGCAGTCACAACATATCCAGCTCAAACAACCATAAAGGTACGCTTAAGCTTACGTGGGTTAGTATGCTCATCCCACATGTTGTTTGTGCGTAAGAGTAAGAATCTGAGCAAACTTTAAAGTTGGTGTATCAAAACTTTTAAAGTGATTCTACTCATTCTTGATACGAAGCTTGATCTCAGCTTTAATTACTCCCCCTTACTTGATACTTTGTGAAAAACACAACAAGTAAGCACATGATGTTCTCCCCCTATGGTTATGCACCTTAATGCACCACACGAAGTAAGAACCGTATGTATTCTCCCCCTATTTGTCACAAAAGTATGACAAAGTAGTTCGAGACTAGGGTTTCATACACCTTTGATAACAGGTGAAGCTAAGTACTCGCATATCAAGTGTAAAGATGGTATACTTAGGTAATCTGAACAACAAGATTCCTGAGTTCTCACCTTATGGAGAAATATAGATACACTTTCTCCCAATATTCCACATCCACGCTCCCCAAAAAGATTTGTTATTAAGCGCAAGTTCAAAAGAACTCTCCCCCATGTGGTGTCATTCATTAAAGAACAACTGACAAAGACTAACATGGACAAGAACAATTAAATGTTATCCAGTTTTGCTTTGTTAATAATCTCTTTTCCTTAGCCATTTTCTAAAAATAAGAGTATGATCACAAAAAGTTTTATCTTCTTAGAACAAGAAGGTAATATAACTTTTGTGATATCCATGACTTTAATATAATCATCACTTGAATAGCAATGAATAAAATCATGTTGGCAATACTCACAGCATGATCAGGAAGATCACGTATTGCCCTCTAAGATACAAAACTTGCGTTAACAAGGATTGATTTGTTCTTAGAGTAAAGGCTTAACTTTTTCACATGGAGTTTCACCAATAAGTGTGAATAAATTTTTCCTTGGAACAAAGATCACGTTGGACTGCATAAGATATTCTCTTTTAAGATCGAATCCACGTATTTATGATTTCCAGGAGTCATCTGTTAAACCCATACGTCCGACTGAATTCCGACCATATGCATTGAATCTGAGGTTCACGTAAGGTACGCGTACAGATTGATGCTGTGGAACTCAGGAGTTTTCTGTTTGTGAACGGTTCGGGAACCGTCGTTATACAGAATTAGGGTTTAACTTGGATCCTATAACCGTAGTACACCAAGAAGGCATACAAACATAACAAGAATGTCATGTCGGTAGGATTTACTCTTTGTTCAAAACAGAAGTCATAGACTTTGTTTGCAACTTGTACATTTAAGAACTCTTAAAGCCAAGTTGAGTTAGAGAAACATGAAAGATACATATTCATATTCAAGGATTTGACAACCTTTAAACAAATGAATATTAACTTGATCAATGTTAACATACCTTTACGTAATCTCCAACCGGGTCTGTGCCCTATTCTTGTGCTTTACCTCACCGTATCATTCGAAAGGGAACTACATGGTGAGGCCGTACAAACACAATCAAGTTGTGTTAGAGTGAACAATTTCTTGTTCACCTTTGGTAGTCAAAACAGGAACTACTACATCACTGGGTTTTTTATCAGAAGTAGTCTTTGGCTTAGATTTCTTTGCCTTACCGTTTTTCCTATTTTTCCCTTGTAACCCAAGCATTTCATGATGTAATTTAACCATACCAAGTATTTGTTGGTTAAATAATGCATTATTTTTCATGAATTGTCTTAGGGTAGCCTCACTAGGGTGATCATTCCCTTTGGCATTTATTGCTCTATTATGAGCAATATGATCTTTCTTCCCATCTTTCTCAACAAGATTACTTGAGAGAGAATTGAATTGACTATTCTTTTGCAAGTTAGTCGATCTCCAATTGGGAACATCAGATCTAGTTTTTGCTTGTACAAAGTTGTTTCCCTTTCTGTAATTATGACGATTACGAGAGGACTTTGTAGAGTGTTTATAGGCAAAACTTGGCTTGTCATAATTCTGTTTCTTATGCCTAATGGTTGGACGTTCACAACCCGGATCATTAGAAGATGCTCCGTTGTTTTTAGGTTTGATGTGAATCTCCAAAACAACAGGAATAATCGAGCCAGTGGCTTTCTCATTCCTTTACGGAATTTGCAGCTTCTAGCCTAGTGACCTTTACTACCACAATAAAGGCAATATTTGGTAACAAAAGGAGTGGGATGCTTGTTGTTACCTGGACGTGCGTGTGGAGCTTGATAAATCTTGCTCTTCTTCTCCTTGACTGGCTGTAGAGGTATATCACCTTAGGGATCACTAGTAGTCGGTTGAGAAGAATCCTTAGCCTTGACAAATTTCACCTCTTTGTTATTACTTGGAGCGTCTATTCCTTTATAGCCCAAACCTCGTGTGTCACGATGATTTTTACTCGCTCCTAAGATTGAGGTTAATTTGTCAGAGCTATTGTTCAACTCTTTCAACGTCTGGATTTCGGCAAGAGCATTAGCCAGATTAGCTTCCGAGCTATTATTCAACTCTTTTAAGTCAAGAGCATTAGCGAAATCAGTTTCCAGACGTTTTTCCCTAGTGAGAAAAGTGTTTTCTTTTTCTTCGAAACAGTTTTGTTGAGTGACTATCTTAGCATCAGATGCAATAAGCTTTTCATTCAACTCACAGAGACTATGATGAAGATTTGCCCTTTCCAGTTCTTTCGAACATAACTCTTTGTCAAGAGATTTTACTTTACTATTGACAATATCAAAGCCTATATAAAGACCTTGATAACACCTTTTTAAATTATTGTTATCTCGAGAGAGCTGAGATAGAATTTTAAGGAGCATAGAGTTGGGTGTGCTCTTCATAGAAGGAGTTAAAACCTTAACGATAGCTGAAACATCCTCTTCTACTTCTCTCTCAAAATCTGAATCGGGATCATCATCATCAATATGCATGTTCTTTTGGAGGACGGATTCCCAATCTTCAGACTCTACATCATTAACAGGAGTATCCTGTCTAGTAGATCCAATCAGGGCTTGTTCAGTCCTTGATTGCGAAGAAGAAGTATCGTTAAGATTTGGTTCAACACTGTTGACGCGGTCCACTTCTGCATGCATAACAAAAGTGCCTCCTGATGGTACGTTACAAGCTTGTAAGCTTTGATCCATGACTCACAAGCCTAGATAAACACAGACAGTTACGTCTTTAATGTGTTCACCTGCTCTGATACCAATTGAAAAAGGAGGGGTACCGAAATACAACCAACTTTTCGTTTTGGCTCGTGAGTCTTATGGTTTAAGTTTGAACGATCTCAAAAATCAATATCCAAACTCTAATAACTGGAGTTGTGATCTTGGGGATCAACTCGACAAAGTTGGGACTTTGGAGTTAAACTCTACAGTTATTGGATAACGTACTACTTGGTGCTTTAATTATATAATCAGAGATATAATGCGGAAAGTAAAAGCACACAAGACACCAGAGATTTTTTTAACGAGGAAACTGCCTTGCAGAAAAACCTCGGGACCTCGTCCAGATTGAACACCGCCCAGTACAAACTGACTACAAACGCTATCCTACTATAAGACTTCGGCCTGGGATGTAGCAGAGACCAACTCAAGCCCTCCAAGCGAATTGGCTACTGTCGCACTCCTTACGTCTCTAGATCCCCCACAGATCGTCACGCACTTGATTCCCCCAGCTGACGTCCTTTACAGGCCTAGGAGTTGCTTTGACCGATGTCAAAGGCTTGTGTCAGCAATACTGGCTTTGCAACCTAACTGTTGACGTATGGTCTAACTGTCCTCTATCAGTTTACCACACACAAGTTGACTTCCTTTGGATTGTTAAATCTAGGTCATACGGAAATCTACTTCACAAATCAGGGCTGACAAGCAAACCGAGTAAGCTATGCCCAATTTATATCTACCTCAGTTATACACGAAGAATCACTTAAGAAACTTGTATAACTGGAGCTAACTAGGTCTTACAACACCGAGTGCAGCCGTGCGTTGCTACCTTTTAACCTTGTGTGTAACGTATCAGTTCTTGAATAGCCGTATAGCAGAAGAGACGGACTATGGAATAGACAAGAACGTGATCAGGTTACCAAGGTTACAGGTTAATCCGATTTCAACCAAATATGGTCTCAATCTCCTACCTGTGCTTCTCAACTCTCAAGAGAAGTCTTTTATAGTCGTTGGGAGTTCCCAGAGGAGCTGCAACCTATAGAGGATGACTATACCACAACAAGCATTCACCGAAGTGAAAAGAGTTTACGCTACCTTCCCTAAGGACCTTCACGTATGCTTGATGCTTGCGGTATTTGTCCGTAGACACCTCTATTTATAGCACTCAATAAGATAGGTTGCTTTGGAATAAAGTAATCAATTACTTGTCCCACAAGTTAAGGAAACCCTAAACTTGATAACCAAGTAATAGAGATTAATCTCAATTGGAATTCTTTTTATCATTATCTGCCAAGTGTTTTGTTAGCTCAAAAACACTTCAAGATAGAATCCAACAGACCAGAGATAATCTTATCTTATTGACTCATTGAGGATCGTTAGATGGAGCACAAAAGATATTATGTGATATACAAGTCCATCTAACAGATAAAGGAGTTTAGAGTTTGACCCAAGTGAAATTCTGAAAGAATATCCACTAAATCCAACACCAGCAAAGTAACCAACATTGGATTCGCGTACCGGTTCGCGAAATGTTCAGTCACTTTGGAACTCAGAAGAAATCCGAGTTTCTGGTTTGCGAACCGGTTCGTGAACCGTCCGCCTGTCAGATTTCGTCAACTCTGGATTCCGCTGGAAGTTCTGGGCTTACCAGGACTTAGACGTGTGTACGTCCTCAGCTGTAATCCATGGACTCTTTGCTCAAGAGTACTCCTTTATATTCATCCATATCCAACTAACGATTTGCAAGCAAACCATTGTAATGGACACATGGCACCGAATCTCATTCATTCTTGTACTCACAATATTTGTGGGAACAAACACTGGTCATGACACAAGGCCACGTTAGACAAGAATACGATCTCAATCGCTATTATCACTACTAAAGTAGTCGACTATATTTCGAAAGAATAGAGAAAGTAGAATAGAAGAATTTCCATAAAAGTCATAACTCCTACTAACCTTTTGTCGATGAAGAATAATTGATATCTTCTTTGTCTTCACAGTCTTCGTCTTCAAGGTCTCTACTACTTTGTCTATATCCCAATTCCGAAATCTAAACTCTAGTAGGCTAAATCAAGAATTGAGTTTTGACACCTAAAACTGACAACTAGCTTGACATACCAACGCTAGTGGGTTTGACCGGACAATGCCCTAACACTTAGTCCAAGAAGGTTGCAATACCTGAAACAGTAAAATAAGATTTGCATTCCAAAAAAAGTTACATCAGGTTACATATGCCTAAATAAAGGCAAGGGAAAAAGGAAATAACATATTCTCAAAAAAAAAAAAAAAAAAAAGCAAGGGAAAAAATACAACATCTTCTTCCACTACATAACACTCAAAGCTTAGAGATATCCATTCTCGGGAATGCAATACCAGGAAAATGATCTTCGGCCTCATCAAAAGCCTCGTTAACAGATAGGGCAGCTGAACGAGCATAGGAACGACTCAATCCTTCGACATGAAGAGCCACGACTTGAGCTACCTTGACATCAAAGTCACGAAGCTGGTTCTTTAGAAGAGCATTCTCTGCAACAGCGGTTTCCTCCCGAGCTCTGGACTCTTAGGCCACACATCTATACTCATCCACCAAGAGAGTAAATCCGTCAAGCTCTGCCAGAAGCTTCCCCACCCGATCATCAAAAACAGACACCTGGGCCTCTGAAGACGAGGCTGGACCTTTCTTACAAAACCCAGACCAATCCACGGGCTTCACAATAACAAAGGAAAGAGGAAACACTTTATCAGCCAGCCCTTCAACAAATCCAAGAGAATCAGACACCTTGGTAGTACAATCTTCAATGGGAGGGGATACAAATCAGCATCGTCAACAATGTTCACAACCACATGACTTTGGGAAGCAGGGAGATCAGGGGCATGTAAACAATCTTGAACACCAGCTTCACCATCACTATGATGCCTAAAGGACACGTCTTCAGAGCTCTCCCCAGCCTTCACACTCACCCTAAAAGCAAAAGATTCTTCGGGCTCAGCAACTCCAACAACAACCTCGGGCACACAGCTATCTCCTCGGGATTCACTTCCTACGTCTCCCTCAGACTTCTTCTTCACAATACGCTTATTCTGCTTCGTCAATAAAAGCAGTGATAAGGTGTCAATCCTATCAATAATAAATTTTCAAATCTAAACGACTCAATTAAGATGTAGCAAAGTAAGTCGAGTTCTATCCACAGGGAGGTGTGCGTCTTAGTTGTTATAAGGATCAAGTTTTGTTGTTGTTCACAAGGAAAATTTCTGAAAATTCTAAAGGTGTAATCAAATATGAGAGGAATATTGATTAAGGAATCATTCTCGACCACGAAACAAGAATCAAATTGATATATAACAAATTGTCTACAATCCACTCGTTACTAACAACCCTAGAGTAAATACAAGCTCATCTATTCCGTTTATCTCCTATGTCCACCTAAAAGAATAAGCTCTCTTTCGGATTCTATTCATGTGAGCACCTAGAATAAGCTTACAGAACGAACCCATGTTCTCTACTCCTCCACTCTTCCACGATTTCCACCTTCTCTGTCGATAGATCATGGTGAGTTCAACACTATATATAGAGGCTTCCTCTATCTTCCAAGGCAGAACATTAGATCCTCAGAGCGAGCATACTTGAGTATTTAACACACTTCTAGCCCTGGAGACTTCCCGTCACAACTACGACGAAGATCTTGAACCCTTACACCCAGAAACACACATTCCAACCTGATCTCAAATTGCTTTCACTATTTCCCTCCCTAGATCAACCCTTATCCTCTTTGTGACTGAAGCAAAGCTTGAACGACCATTGACCTGGCTTAGGCTAGTCTTGTTCGATTATGATCTCGAGCACTAAAAGTACTCATTTGCAGTACATATGTTTTTCTGGTAAAAACACTTAGCAATACTCCAATAACGATAACTGTCTTCCTTAGAGGGATGTAGACGCTTGAGTTCGATGTAAGGATCCTTGTTACCTCGTACAGGAACGTGATCATCACAAATATAAGCAGGATCACCTTTGACTCCACCAGAAGGACTAGATGAATGGCGGAGAATCATAGAAGATGAAGGAATGCCAGAAGACCTGGATGTATCCATAGCAGCACTCCTGGTCGTCTTGGAAGAAAGTCTAGACTTGGAACTTAATGACTTCCTCGTCATTAAGCTTACATGAAAATCTAAGAGGAAATAAACAAACAAAAATAATAAGACACCCAAACAAAGAAAGAATATGCAGAAAAACTAGAAAGAAGAAAGACGAACTTGCTATCGACAAACAACAAGAAGAACTCTCGATCCAAAAATAAGAAAACCAGCAGCAGGAGAAATGAGGAGCAAGGAAGTGAGGATAGAAATCTCATATAAACTCCACCTTTTATATAATCACAAAAAACACAAGGCTGTCCCACAAATAACCATGAAAGGCGTAAAAAGAGGGACCACTACTTTTTCAAAATGGTGAAATGACGGCATAAGCGGGAGTTTTCTTTCACAATTGCTCACGCAAATAACTGAAAGAAAAGGGGCAAACTGTTAATACATAATCTTGGATTACATGTGGCACCATCTTGGCTGGTCTTATACCGAAGTACCCTAGGCCTTGGGGGACATTAGCACTCTTTGGGTCACTTTATCTCATCACGAGATAACAAAGATCAAGGGTAGATATGAAAGGGCCATATGACCTAGAATGGTAGACACTTCTGGAATAGACAGAAGCGTGGATGAATAATCAAACATAGCATTAAATGCGCATTTAATGCAATGAAATAACGTCTCAGAGACCACCTGCAAACCGAGGATAGGATGAACGAGGGCAGAAAGAAGAGCGAAGCCTATCAGAAGATCACAAGCATAACCTTGTAACGAAGAGAAGTGTCCAATATATGTGGTGAACAGAGATTGGCTACAGGAGGCGGTGACCGAAGATCGATGATCTACCACAAGAGCATCCAAAGATCAAAACATCCTGAGGTAGCAAAGAGGATTCCTGGGAATAAGGTGGAATGAAAAGATTGGTCCCAAAGGTGGTGAAAAAAGAATATTGACTCAGCAAGGAGCATCGAGGAATTGAACCAACCCAAGGTAGCAAAAGAGATTCCCATACGAACTGCTATATTACCCCCCATCCTCAACAGAGAAGGGGGGTCACAGAGGTCTTAGAGAGAATCATATATGTAGCAATACCTTCATTTACTCCTATCATCTTTGTCTGCTAAGAGAAAGTGACCTAATAGCATAATCACTGAGAAAAGTTTACTTACATTGTATTATTGTTGTAATAATATTGATTCATGTTTTACCCCGAGGACGTAAAGCACCCCGGTGCCGAACCTCGTTATTTCTTTGTGTCAGTTGATAACTTAGAATTGCTTATTAGTATGTTGATGTATTCGATTCAGCCCATTTAAGTTGGATAAATCTATTAGTTATCATCATCCTAGCTCATAATTGACCTCGGCGACTTCTAACGACTTACTACTCTGTTATAAGAGAGTGTCAAGAACGAGGGTCAACTGTGTCCTAGTATTCGTCAAAATTGCACTTTTAACAGTTAGTATACTATGGTTAGTAGTAACATATAGTTTGATAGAGTTACTATGTGACTTGGTTATGTTATAATTGGTAGTCAATGTTGTTTCGATCTTAACTGTTATAGTCCGTGTATAATTTCTTAAGGTCCAAGTTAATTTCATCTTAATTAGAAGACAACATGTAACAGTTAGAGCCCTGTGTGTATTTGTGGAAATGCTTAATAGAATTTGATGTTTAAGTTTTCTACTAAAAGTAATAATTGATTGCAACTAAATATGTATGTGATGCGATACTTAATTATACAAAGATTTAACAATAGAATTTATTATAAAATAAGAGAGTACTAATTGATTGTTTAAGCTTCATCGTCAGTGTAATATCGCTTGATACAGTTACAGTCTTACATATTTTCGTGACAACTGTTAACACTGTAAGAGCCTGCACATATCTTTGGCAACTATAGGCTTAAATATATTTCTTTTTGGTTATATCAATTGGTTGCTTCATTTAGAAATCATTATAGATGGCTGAGTATAATTACTTCCAACAGTGCAACTTGGAAAGGTAGAATACTCCTTGCACCATTTTTTCATAATTTCCATAATATAAAGTCGATGGAAATGAAAGTGGGAATGGGTGTTGATGAAAGCAGGCTGTAGTCTGTAAACATATAGTGGCAATCTAAAATTTGATTGTTTCCATAAAGTTGTTATGATATTGTTTATGTATCAAACGGAGATCAATATTCGTTAAAATGTTAAGATTCTATCTTAATTTGCATTCCTATTTTTCGGTACACTGACATTAAATTTTTACTTCTATATGCATGAATGCAGGTTAAGGCAATTATTCTATAGGTGAAACCTTACAATTGATCAAGCAAACATTTGTGTCCTTGAGCACATTCATTTTCTGTACAATGGCGTTACATTTTCTGGGTTTAAAGTTTTGAGGCTCAAATCTAGACATGTCAGGACATCGAATCCTTTGTGGAAGCCAACATTTTGGAAGTGATAGCATGTAAGTTAACACTTTCTTGATCTTTTTGACTTTATACTTGCATGATTTGTTCTATTTTTATTTTGTGCATTCTTTCTTAATTTTTGATTTTTTACTTGCATGGTTTCCTCTACTTTTATTTTGTGCATCCTTCTTACTATACACACTGTGATTAGATTTTGAACACTAAATATTATACTACCATTATCACAATGGTTGTACCACTTCTATTTTTAGCAATCCCTCTTACTGTCTTACCCATGTTACAAATGAAAACTTGCACTTTTAAAATTTGTGTCATTTAATAGGAATGCCTTTAATTGAAATAGGTTACATCATTTGTTTGTACTAATGCAGTAGCAATATGAATTTAGTCTCCGCACCGTATCAATGGTTTTGTATATAGATGACAAGTTAGCTATTTTTTCGTAATGTTGTCACCTTTTAGATATTTATTGGTTTCCTCTCATATTTTTTACCACTTAGATGACTTGCTTAGTGAAATGTTTATTGGTTTCCTGTCACATTTTTTTTATCACTTAGATGACTTGATTAATGAACTTGAGATCAGAAAAGGCGAGGAAAACCAGAAAGTTAAGGAAGGATATTTTGGGATGTCCTTTGTATAACCTTTTGATTCGACCTCTTTGTGGGTCGTGGATTAATTTATGGGACCACCTTAGACAAAACCAGCTGGATATTACTCCATTATCGGCAGTAATGTTTGAGGTAATATTAGTAGGGGGAATCATCTGTGATACATTCAAATATTAGAAGAAAGACTAGATTGTCCTGCATCAGTTGAAGAAAGAACTGAAGGACTATGACTATATTGATTTTTCTTTGCAGAACATTGTCGGTTTGCATAATATCGGTGTCAATGAATCTTTCACATAAGTACAACTTTTCACTCCTGTGATTTTTTTCAGTTAAGTTGTTTATGGTTACACTTTTCATCATGCATCTATTATATTTGCTGGACTAAGATGACTCCCGAAACAAATCAGGGATCCAAAAGGGCCAGGCAAGCAAGAGAGCTAAGGAGGGATATCTTGGCTGTAAAAAGAAATTGCAAAAGGAAAGTGAAAAAGCAGGGGTACCGAAATACAACTAACTTTTCGTTTGAGCTCTTGAGTCTTATGGTAAGATACACTAGTACACAAATGAGCATTTAAGACGGTTTTGTACAGTGTCCGTATGTATTCAGACACTTCCAAAAAAAAATGGCCGGAGCGTGTCGAGTATTGACGTGTTTTATTATCCCTTATTGCTACTCTGGCTTTTGAGTGTCAGTATAAGGATTAACGGACATGGCCTTCCCAACCACCCGTCGCACAGTGATGCAAAATTTTCCCAATTCTAGTGGCAATACGGGTCTCATTAGACACTAGTAATCACTCAAACCGTCGTAAAGATCATCTAAAACACACAATGATATCATTCTGAGTGTCCGTAGTATACCTTTCAGACTTCAGAAGTATTTTGAACCGTCGTAAAGATCATTCAAAACACGGAAAAAAATCATTCTGAGTGTCTGTTGTATACCTTTCAGACTCTTGGTACCATTTGAACCGTTGTAAAAACCGTTCCTGGACACGCAAAATAAAATTATAAGTGTCCATTCTATACCCTTTCAGACTCTTACGATAATTTGAACCGTCGTACGTACCACTTAAAAAGACGCAAAATGTTAGTCCAAGTGTCTATTCTATACACTTTCAGACTCTTAGGATAATTTGAACCGTCGTAAAAAAGCATATAAAAGACACAACATATTAGTCCCAAGTGTCTATTTGATACCTTTCAGTCTCTTGATATCAATTTAAACCGTCGTAAAAATCATATAAAAGACGCAACATATTAGTTCCTAGTGTTTGTTCTATACCTTTCAGACTCTTGGCGTCATTTATACCGTGGCTGCATGTTGCTTACAAACACGCGGATGCAATATCCGAAGCATTTTTCCACCGTACGATGTCAAGAAACTGTTCTCTGATGATGGAAGAACAGCCGTCCAGATACAAGCATTCTCAGCCATCAGAAAAGATGCATTTTCCACCATCCACGTGGTATTATCTGAGCCGTTATTTTCCTGGAAATATTTTGGATCTGGAGCCATACACGTGTCGCTAGATCTGCGGGAGATGATGGAATTTTAGCCGTTTAGATTGATACCTCTGTAACCATTCACGTGGCTCGGTAAAACGTTTTTTTTACCAGTTCCCGGGTCGGGTGATAAACCGTCACCAGCCGACCCGGACGGGTCATCCAGGGGAACATTCATGCAATTAAATTTAATCTGGAAATTCATATTATTAATCATTATTGTTTGTTTAACTCGGCTCTAGGAGTTTGCAAAAGAAAATATTACAGACCATGCATTTATCATCTAAAAACATTATTTCTTTAGTTTTTTGGATGGAGACTCCAAATGTTGTTCATCAGTTGCTTGTGATAGCGCCCTAGCGACGTTCCTCGTATTCCTTGGTTTGCCGTCTGGAGTTGAATATACCCTGCGAGCCCTAGCCTTGGGAATCGCTTTCAAATTAAGTATAGTGTTATGTTGTGTTCTCGCCCTTAAGAGTTTATTACCTGCTGTTTGACTGACTTCATGTTGATTAGCTTTTGGTTCCTCCACTGCTTGTGAGTCTTCCAGTAGTACCTCCTTCGAAGACATGACAACACTGGCTAGTGGTTGCGTCCCAGAAACTCCATCATTCACTGCCGTTACAACTTTGGCTGACGACTCTTCAGGCGTTTTAACATGGGATGATTGCTTCTCATTCTTCTGTACCTGCATATGCAGCGTAACATTTAGGATTCTAAAATAACAAAAACTAATTTACGTAAAAATCATGTTCCATTTATACCACCCAAGCAACTTACATCCATAGAGACATGCCTTATTGGACAAGCAATGGTCTTTCCAAGAGCATCCTCTAAATTTTCAATACTTCCATTTCGCACCGGTAAAACGTAAGTAGGCATTAAAATTTCTTCAATGAAGACATTGTGGCAAAGAACTTTGTCATCGTTGGCACGTAATGTATTTTTTCCCGTTGTTTTAAATGCTCTACCTCTAGCAACGAGGTTTGGCCTAGTACTTGACTCTCCTGACCAGACCTTGCATTTTATACCCTGCAGAAATATACGCCATATGAACATCAACAGTAATATACTCAAGTGACTGTATATATAGAAAAAAAACTTACCCCTGTATTTTTCGCGGATTGAGATTCAGTAGTCTGAGAACCCGACTTTTGAAATTGTACCATTGCTTTCTCCTTGTTTTTCGTTAACTCCATTCCCTGAGAAACCAACGGTTGATCCTGTGCCTTTGTTGTCTCTTTGTGCTGCCCAGACTGAGACTCCTTTCTCCCAGAACCCAACTGTTGATCCCATGCTCTGGTTTGTCCTTGTGTTTTCTTGATTGAGACTCCGTTATCTGAGAACCAGGTCGTTGTTCATGTGCCTTCACTAACTCATTGTGCTTCCCAGATTGAGACTCCTTTCTCCCAGAACCCAACTGTTGATCCTGTGCCTCTGGTTTGTCCTCGTGTTTCCTTTGTTGAGACTCCGTTATCTGAGAACCCGGCCGCTGTTCATGTGCCTTCACCATCTCCCAGTGCTGCCCAGATTGAGACTCCTTTCTCTTCTTGTTTTGCTCAGGTTGAGATTCCTTTCTCTTCTTGTTGTTCTCAAAGCTTGATTTAGTTGTCTGCATCAATACAGTAATACATAGTATGTAATATTCTTGCAAGATATATTCCCGAACCTAACTGGAATCCATTGGTCATGTGAAGACAGATAAAAAAAAAATCCACGACAAACAAGCCAAGCAACTAACATTAGTTCTGATGGTTATTTGAGATTTTGGCCAGTCGATGAAAGCGCCATGCGCTTCTCCCAGATTATCACAACCCCTATCAGGTATGGGTAAACTGAGTTCATCGTCTAACACTTCATTAACCTGCACTAAATAGCAATAAATCTTCCGCTCGTTTCCCCCACCATCCTGAACAGTTTTCTCACTTTCCTTTGTGATGAGAGCCACACCTCTAGCAACAATGTTTGTATTTCCTTCAGAATATAGGTTGCATGGCATACCCTGCAGGTATGCATGGCATATGAAGAACATAAGAGAAAACACCAAAACAATATAGATTTAAAGGATTGGAAAAGAAACATGTATTAACTGTTCCCAATAGCTCTTTTCCAGATTCCGCCGTAGATGGAGTAGAAAAAACCCTTGGGGCAATAGAGACGCTGAGGACTTAGCGTGATTTCTCTGCTTTGGTCCAGCAGATTCTGAGCTTCCTCCTTTTTTCTTTTTGTGTGTACGTTTCACAGTCTCGTTGAAAGATTTCCCAGCTGCCACTGTCTTGTCAGGAAGTGGATTTGAAACCTCCCCAGTATTAGATCTACCGGGAGGATTGCTCTCTACATAAATTCCTTCGGAAGAGTTCAGGACACATAGAGTCGTATCCAGAAGTGTCGAAGTTGAACATTGATGACGAACATTAGATATTGTGCGCCAATCTAATAAAAAAGTAAATCCAGTCTCATAAAAACACTGTCTAGACAATGAAGATACTCTTACCTTTGTTATAGAATCTTTCAGTAAATTAGACAAAGACTCGGGTAAGGAAATTCATTGAGAAAGAAACGCTGCTGCTGCCTCCTGCATCACTGTTTTCATCACCACTACTTCTTGATCCTTCTCTTTCGAGGATTTCCTTGGTCGCTTGGAATCCCCCCAGCAATTGTCAAGATATCCTTTCTCAGACCAACCTTTTCAACTCCCTCTTCGACATTCTTTTGCGCCGCAGCCTATGCACAGTGCCGAGTTTAAAAAAAAAAATGTAAACATCGCGCGTATACTATAGTGAAAAACATGAGCAGTTGGAAGTTTTGTTTTACTTACAATTTTGGCCGCTACCTTCTTGAGTTCTTCGTCCTCTTTTGGGATTTCTCCACCTACCTCGCGCGCCTTTGTCCACATAAAATGGCGATCGGGATATTGATCACTGGTAATCACTTTGTCTTTGATCTAGTACTTGAAACAAACGTAAGGGTGTACCCGAAAACACGGATAATGATACCGACAATAAAACACACATTATTTTTCAAAGCTTCTTTTTTGTGTCAACAATAGAATACAGTGTATAATATGAGTATTATGATATGAAAGAGGCAGGTTGCATGCATATATGAGACACAACTAGCATGGAAAATGAAACTGAAAATAAATTGACCAGTGTCTGACATGCCCGGTTTTGTGGTGTAAATCTAGACAGTGGACTTACCAATTTTTCTCTCAGGTAAATGTATCCTCCTCGTTCTAACCGGTGTGGAAACTTGGAGTGCGACTTGGCCTTTTTTGCCTTCTCAGATTTAAGCTTGCAGTGCAGATAAAAGACCTCATCAGTATATTAGACTAAAAAAATAACACAATATAAAACGACGATAAAAATACAACAATGTGTAGTTATCTAACCTTGAATTCCTCGGACAGTCGATATTCCACAAACTTGGCCCATGATTCTTTGTCCACTATTTCTTTGTATTTTTGGGAACTCTTTTCGCCAGGTTCTCCAAGGGATCCGTATGCATAAAGGGAACTATATATTTGTCAGCCAATTTCCTTCTGAAATTCCGGAGTCGCTCACCGAGATGAGTCATCGTTCTTCCCTTTCTGGAGTCGTCGACGTCATAGTATTTCTAAGGTTTCATTTAATGACATGTTAGTAACATTTAGACAACAGAAATGATGAATAAAGATGTCAAACATTTTTGGTAGAAATGAGTAGATGCTTGCCTTTATTTTATCCCACATTTCATCTTTTGTCTCCTGTTTCACATTCTTCCACTCTAACTCACAAAGTCCAACATGTCTCCTGACTAGGTCGCCTAGGAAACTGTTGTATTCTGGTCTATAACCACCTATGGTTCTTTGATGATCATCAAAGCTTAACTGATGTGGCTCCTCATCACTATATAGATCAAAACTTTGATGCAGCTTAAACAATCTGGTCATTCCCCTAGATCTCCTTTTTGCAGGCTTTACTTCTTCAAGATCCTCTAGAGTTTCAAAAGTTTTAAATTCTTCTATCATGAGTTCCTCTTCAGTAGGCATATCCTCTTCTTCAGATTCTATGCCTTCATCAGTATCATTTCTTCGATTTGCTTCACTATATGACTCAGACTCACTTTCAACATCCCCTTCGTGACCATGCGAATTTATTGACGCATCACTCTCATCTTCTGCCATAACCTAAACTGTGTACGTACACCGAAGGAATGAATATGAGCTTATATTCATTAACTTCTAACAGAGAGTTCACAAAACAATACATGTGTTGAACTACTTCAAATAGTATATGCTATTTATCTTTCAATTTCTTTTGTGCAATGAATTAAAATGTTGGCTTAGGTGAATATCTAGAATAGTATTGGTAGGTATGTCGAGAAGTAAACCATGGTAACAACGAAATGGATAATTCAACCAAATAGTAACTAAACCTAACAGCGAAAGCACCACATGTACAACACAAGTAGGCTTATATTGGAAAAACATTAGCTAAACCTAACAGCAAAAGCAACATGTTATAAGTGTATATATGTCCTATTTTCCATTCTAAGAAACACGCTAAAAGAACACAAAAACAAACTGTTCACGATGCATGTACCTCAAGGCTAAAACGAACACACATAAATGGCATTAAGAAAAAAAATATAAAACAAAGTGTTAGGGCATTGTCCGGTCAAACCCACTAGCGTTGGTATGTCAAGCTAGTTGTCAGTTTTAGGTGTCAAAATTCAATTCTTGATTTAGCCTACTAGAGTTTAGATTTC
>JAJJMA010095247.1:0-12189 GCA_023529015.1 Papaver nudicaule
ACCGTTACGTTTGCATAACTGATACCCAACTGTTACTACCGGAATATACTGACAGATCCTGATATCCAACGGTAGGTCCCATGCCACCTGTCCATAACACTAACAGGACCAGCAACGATTGTACGCCGTTAAGTTGCGGCGTGTAACGGATATACTTTAACGTCTGAGTCAACATTTATTTCCGTATGAACTTCGGCTGCAACAGTTTTTTGGATTGACACGTGTCTTTGTCAACTAACAGATTTTGTAACGTCTGTTATCGTTACAAGAAAATATATTATTTTAAAAAAACACACGCTTCAAAGCGTTAAGCCCTGCGTTGCAATTGAACCTCAAATTGTAGTCCTGGAATACAGTTCATTTCTGAACCTGGAATGCAATTCATTCCCGAATCTGCAGTACAGTTCATTTCTGAACCTGGAATACAGTTATTCCTGAACCTGCAATATAGTTCATTTCTAAACCTGCAAAACTGAATAAAAATCTTGTAATTTTCAATCCATTCCCACTGAAATACATTCATTTTCATTCAACTAACACACGCATTTCATTCAAACTCTGAAAATCATACAGCAATTTATACATCCATTCACTACACTCATTCACAATCCTAAGTATGAGTAATGTTACATTGATAAAACTGCACAAGGCAAAATAGATATATATACATTTTTGCTTGTGTTATTACTACTGATCCTAGATTAGAAGGTTGTGTGTTTCAGCAGTTTTGAGTTTATGCGATGTTCTTTAATGATACCTTGGATCAGAAAAAGCTTTTAGGACGCCGAATGAAGTAGTCCGTCGACCTCAGATGTGAGTTCTGCGAAACAATACTTGAAACACAACTACAACTCCTGTTTCGTAGTTCAATAATAATCCCGCTAGGCTCTTTAAAAAAACTGGAGTAAATTCACTTCAAGAAAACTTGATGATTAAAAATTTATTCCAATTTTTAAAAAGAGTCTTGCAGGACGAATACAGTCACATGTTTCTCCTTCTGCAACTGTGTTGGTACGACAACAATGAATCCTCGCAAAACAAAGATAATGGTGGTAACTAGTAAGTAAGATAAACCAAGACAAAGTAATGAACATCAAACATAGACTAATGTATTGAGGCTTCCTCACCAAAAGAAGTTGGGGATGAAAATATGCTGCTCATCATGTTTGCCGAATCGATCTCCTCCATTTCGGCAAACTTCATAAGCAGTATATTTCATCTCCAAAAACTCAATGATGGTGAGTTGTTCGTAATACTCCAAAGCATGTAGCACATACTATTATAAAGAGATCATATGATATGTAAACAAACCTTTAGGTAAAAAAGGTGTCCTGCATCAGCCCCTTGCTCAAAGAAGCCTCCTTGCAAGACAAAGATAATGTAGCAAGTAAAAATCAAGCAAGATTAACTGATGATAATGTATCAAGGCTTCCTCACCAACAGAAATTGGGGATGAAAATGTACTAGTTTTTATGTTTGCTGCATCGATCTCGTACATTTAAAGCAAACATCACAACTAATACATCTCATCACCAGAAACTCAATGGTGGTTAGTTGTTCTTATTACTTTAAAAGATGTAGCACATGTATATATAAAGAGATCATATGATATGTAAACAAACTTTTAGGTGAAAAAGGTGTCCGGCAGCAGCCCCTTTGCTCAAAGAAGCCTCCTCGCAAGACAAAAATAATGTAGCAAGTAAAAATCAAGCAAGATTAACTGATGATAACAACATATCTAGACTAATGTATCAAGGTTTCCTCACCAACAAAAATTGGGGATGAAAAGGTACTAGTTGTTATGTTTGTTGCATCAATCTCGTACATTTACAACAAACATCACAACTAATACATCTCATCACCAGAAACTCAATGGTGGTGAGTTGTTCCTATTACTTCAAAAGATGTAGCACATGTATATATAAAGAGATCATATGATATGTAAACAAACCTTTAGGTGTAAAACCCAAACTTTCCCAAAGTGGGTTCTTCTAAGGTTCTACAAGGATTCTTCCTTGAATTTTCCATAAATGGATAGGATCACACTTTGGGCAAGTTTGAGTCAGAATATTCCCCTGTACTCCAAACCACTCACTAAAATATTAATGTAGTTGAGACGGTTTGATACTTTCCGTAGAAAATAGTAATGTAGTTGAGACGGTTTGTAATTCTCCGTAGAAAATAGTAATGTAGTTGAGACAGTTTTATTGTTTCCGTAGAAAATAGTAATGTAGTTGAGACGGTTTTGTTGTTTCCGTGGAAAATGATGATGTAGTTGAGACAGTTTGGTATTTTCCGTAGAAAATAGGATTGCCATCCATCCACCTAGTTTTTCCTGACCGTCAGATCCCCAACGACTCTTTTATCAAAAAAAAAAAATAGTCGTTGGGATCTCTTCTATATAAGAGAACTCTTTTTATTTGACCAATTTATCCCAATCAATCTTGTTTCAATTGATTCCTTCTTTCTCCCTTCAAATTTTCAAGTTTTTCTCATCCCAAAATCGATATGGCAAACAATTACACTGAGATAGAAGATCTCGCAATTACTTACTCTTTTGGTTGGTCAGGTGGAACCTTGGCAGCCGACGTTTTGGATTTGTGTTTTTGATGTGTTCGTGAGAGTTACCAGAAATCCAAATGTTAGAGATCTCGATAAAATTAGAAGTCGATGGAACAACATTAGTACATCCATCTCCGAGTTTTGCCGAATTAAGAGAGCTATGCACCAAACAAATAGAAATGCATCACACGAAGAATTGGTCATTCTAGCTCGGGCTCGATATTTTGAGCTCAAAAACCGGGAATTCATGTTTGGTGATTGTTATGAAAGATTGAGGGCGGTCAAGGGTATTTTATAAAATATTAGAGCAATGTTATGGAATGTAACTCTTCTTAGAGGAATGTTAGAGCAATGTTATGGAAGCTAGGGCAAGATATTTAGTAGATTAATTGTTGTTTTATTTTCATCTTTGCAATGTAGTTGTGCTTCAATTATCTTGTGCCATTTTAGTTGAGTAATTAAACTTTTTGTTACACTGTCAATGTAACTCCTTTGAGTGAATAAGAGAGAGTGGAGAATAGGATAAATGAGTTTTGGAACCTAGTTTCCGCACGGTCAAAAGTCAACCAAAGACTGTGCGGAAACTAAACTTTGACCATTGTGGTATCCAGGTTGTGTAAAATATGTCAAATAAAAAAGAAACGGTTTAAGGTAAAGTTGAAGAAAAAATCTGGCCAAAATTATAACTCCATATTCATTGGAAGCTGCTATAGGCGGCCCATATTGACCGTTTTGATGAAAAATCCGCCTAAAATTATAGGAGTAGGTCCAGAATTCTAACATTTTTAATAACTGATAAGACTGAATTCTAAAAAAAATAACTGATATGACTTTAGCAGCGCTGTGATTAGCTAGATTTAACCACACGTAATGACTGTTGATTAGACTTGGCAATGACTGACTAGCTCCATAACCAAACGCATGTTGGCGTTGAATATGCAAACATCGTGGACCTAATCTCTAGCTATTGACCTAATCTCTAGCTATTAATTGCACAATATAAGAAGGCTAAATTTAAGGGATATCAAAGGTAAAAAAATTGTGGAGGGATAACCAAAACAGAGAGAAAAAATGGTGAAGCTTGAGATACACACCAAACTTTGGAGATAAAAGTTTGAGAGAGAAGTTGCTGCTCATGAACCAAAATTTTCTCTCTGGAAAAAGAAAATAGTTGCTCGCAAGGCTAAAAAGAGGCAAGAATTAATTGAGAGATTGAAGTTATGCATGACTGTTCTCAACCTCTCCGACTCAGATAATAGTGATGAGGAAGAAGAGGTAGATGCAGGGGATGGATTGATGCGGAGTCTGAAGCCTCCAAAGACTCATTTACTCTTGAACTGGAAGCAGAGGAAGCACATGAAGCTCTATTTCAGAAATTCTTAGCCGAAAAACTTCATAACCGAAAGGTTTTTGCAAGAACCATGCGAGACCCTTTGCTTGGATCTGATGATGAGCCTCTGGAAGAAGAAGAAGAAGAAAGTGATGATGGGTATGGTCCTGCAGCTTCATCCGTAAGCGGAGATGAGGAGGACATTGATTTCGATTGCTAGTCTGTTCCACTTCGCAAGTAGGATCAATCAGACTGGTTCAATTTAAGAGTTGTTCTGTATTATCTTCATGTTTATGGGTTTATGTTTCTGGTGTTTTTTGGGTTGTATTATCGGCCGGATTGAATGTTTATGGGTTTATGTTATTGGTTTTTAATCTAATTTCCGTTTAACTCTGTGTGTCAAAGGTTCCGAAAATGTTGCTTGGTTGATACATAGCTTGAAAACCATCAATTTCTGATTGCAGAATAGTGGTGTAGGTTAAGAGAACTGTGCAGTGTAGGATAACTAGGAAACCATAAATTGAACTTGAAATCAAGCAATTCAAACACAAGCATTGTTTTCTACCATTGAAACCATCAATGCCCTGACAAGAAAAAGTTATAGGTCCAGCCAAATTATAGGCCCTGATAAGAAAAAAATCACTACTCTCAATTCAGATGGCATATTCTGCAAAATCGGCTTCTCTTCTATATTTTAATTGTAGATGGTGAAAAATGGAGAAGAGATAAAACCGTAAAATCTCCTTCTGTATGCCTTGCCAAGAGGCGATTGCCGACTCAGGCAGATCTCTATAGCTCTACGAATTCCCTCTTATAGCTTCCGAGTGGAGAAAATGATATCGTAGCACGATTGCCTACTCAGACACATCTCTATAGCTCAGGATACAACCTGTTGTGTAAGCTGAATATGCCATCTATGAATTCTCTCTTATAACTCCCCGGGTGAAGAGAATAATATCATAGCACGACACTAAACAGCCCACCAACTCATAATACCACCAATTTACTTCATGCAGACATCGCTTCGAATTCCTCGACATCAGAACTAAATTGCTTATTGGTACTATGGTGGAAAATTGATGGAGACGCACCCTCTCGGGTTTCCTCCTTAATATTTAAAGACCTCAGGCCCTCGCCTAACCTAGGTCAAGATAGAGACGCACCCTCTCGGGTTTCCTCCTTAATATTTAAAGACCTCAGGTCCTCGCCTAATCTAGGTCAAGATAGAGACGCACCCTCCCAGGTTTCCTCTTTAAATGACGACTCAACAACTTAGTCGTAATGAAAACCTCAGATCTATCATAGTTCTAAGCCTGTCCAGAACTCTCTGAGAAGCATACACCAGCCTAAACACACTTAGACAAGCCACACTCTAAACACAGAATGGCCTAACATACCATGGATAAGCATGCCATGATATAAAATAGTGCAAATACACAAATACGCCATAGTCGAAGTGGTGTGGCCTACATGCACCAAGAAAGGGTTGGCCTTGGCCAAACGCCAAGGCCGTGACCTCCTAGGCCATGGCGCCACAAATAGCTGGCCTTGGACAGTAGCCACGGCCGTGTCCTCCTAGGCCATGGTGCCATAATCCATGGCGCCACAAACTGCTGGCCTTGGCCAGTAGCCGAGGCCGTGGCCTCCTAGGCCATAGCGCCATAATCCATGGCGCCACAAACAGCTGGCCCCGTGGCCTCCTAGGCCATGGTTCCATAATCCATGGCGCCACAAACAGCTGGCCTTGGCCAGTAGCTAAGGTCGTGGCCTCATAGGCCATGGCGCCATGAAATCCCTAGTCTTGGCCAATGGCCAAGCTGCTGTCATGCGTCCACCATACATGTCTCTAGCACCACACTCGCATTGGCCATAGAGCCACAACTACGCAACACTGTTCAAACTCAATGCAACATGCAATATCTGCATACTACTCGAGATATCAAAATATCACACGGGGGGATAACTCTAGGGGTATTGGTCTGGCGGTCTACGACAGTTAGAAAGAAACTGAAAGAGATGATGGACAGTTACGAGAAGGTGGTGCTGAGTGGACATGTTCTACACGACTCCAGTAGTTACAGAGCACAACTCATGTCCTCCACTCCTCCACTCTTCCACGACTTCCACCTTCTCTGTCGAGAGATCATGGTGAGTTCAACACTATAAATAGAGGCTTCCTATATCTTCCAAGGCAGAATAACCAGAACACTCAAGAACACCAAAGCCTCGGAGTACGAGCAACAACCAGATTCTGATTAATTCAACACACTTATAGCCTTGGAGATCTCCATGCACCCTCACGATGGAGATCTTGAACTCTCACACCCATAAACACACATCCTCAACCTGATCTCAAGTTTCTTTCACTGTTTCCCTTCCTAGACCAACCTCATCCTCTCTGTGACCGAAGCGAGACGTGAACAACCATTGACTTGGCTTAGGCTCATCTTGTTCGATTTTGATCTCGAGCACTACAAAAATACCCAGAGACGGTACATATGTTTTTCAGGTAAAAACATTTGGCGACCACAGTGGGAGATCAATCTCTCGGTTTTAGAAGATTTTTCAAAAAATGGTTGAACTAGGGACAGGGTCAGACTACAAAAAATCTCAACTCTACAACTGAAGTCGCTCCAACTTCCAGCGCAACACCTTCCAATCCACCCACACTCAGCGTTGTGCCCAGCATCCAGGCCACCCACGATGCTTCCCCTGTAACACCTATTGTCTCAGCAACCCCTATCATACCCATCGTCACGCCTACTCCAACTCTCCTGGCGTTGCCTCGGTAAACCCTGTTGTTCCGGCGACTCCTTCTGTCCTAACAACTCCTGCAGATCCAGATCCAGTAAGCACGCCTTGTAGTAACCACTCCTCTTCAATCAGGATCAATGCTACCACCCTAAAGGAAGAGGAAGTGCCAAGGACGCTAACCTTGGAGGAACTAGTCAAGTGTCGAGACGATCATCCTGAAAGACGGATCAAGACCCAAGTTGAAGTCTTGGCTCAACTCGAAACTTTAACCGCGAAACCATCACGAGGTTCACAAGCCAAAGAAACTCCCAGAACTGCTGTTAGTACGAGCGCTATTGCGATCCACGTCTGGGATGATATCTACTCAAGCAGAGCCTCAACACGGAGAGAGCCACATCTCGGATACGTCGCTAAAAGGCGATTTGGATAGACTATTCTAAAGCCAATAAGAGGAGACGACGCTACATGTTCACCAGCACCAACAACCGTGCCCACACAAAGTATAGAGGATCCCTCTCCCCAAGAGGGGAGCATCAACACCACAAAGTGCTGAGACTCAGAAAATTCTCGGAGCCCCCACTGGCAGAGCCATTACTTAGTACAACAACCTTGCCCAGCATTGGTACGTGGAGTGAGACGATGAGTGCGTCCTACCACAAGTACCTTTTTTCGTATCAGAATAGGATCCAAGCTCTCGACTAACATTGGTGAAGCTCTGCGAAATAATCCTTGTCTACTGAGCCCTCCATGAAACTGCAAAAGATTTGCCTCGTCTGCACCAGCGCTACCGGAGAGAGACAATCCCCCGAAGAGGCTCGGGATACCAACGGTGACAGCAGCCTGATCATCAAGCAGTACAATAACAACTCACCATCCATGAGTGCCATCAGCGAAAGGAGTAAGAGGAAGAGTCCATCTACAGAGGTGACACACCCAAAGCGTACAACTTCAAGCTCGCTTCGGAAACTCCAGGTGACAACATGGGTCGAAGCAGATCACAACACAAGCTACGACACCACGAGTCACGACACCAAAAGTCACGGAACCACGAGTCACGGCACCACAAGTCACGGCGCCACGAGTCACGATGGCGCAAGATACGACACCACGGGTCACGACGCCACAAGTCACGGAGCCACGAGTCATGGCGCCACAAGTCACGATGGTGTAACTACTAGAAAGGGGTAAACCAAGCTTGTAGTACCCATGACAACAAAGGATTTACCAACAAAAACTGAAGAGACGGACAACCCCATCATCATTAAGAGAATGACGACGAGACATGGGGACTTCTATAGTCACCACTGCAGCCAGCCAGGAACTCCAGGGACTCTCAAGACAACCTGAAAAGAAGCATGTCCAACAATCCAATTCTGCTACTCGATCGAGAGAAGCTCCTTGGAGAATCAAGAAGAGAAGGCGCATCTCTGCTTCGCCCACACCAACCTTCCTATCCAGGAGGCCCCTCTCCCATGGGATACTCCTCACTGGAAGAAGTTCAGAATTCGAAATTTGTATCGACGGGATAGTTCCTGAACTCTCTTATGACGCTCTCAAACATGCTAAAAGCTCTACAAGGATGCAAAACGATCGACGACAACCGTCCCTGTCTTGCTAGAGAAGGATCCAAGCAGTTAAGGATTGAAGAAGCTCGTGATAACAGGATACGCGTTAGCAAGCCTGATAACAGGGTATCAACGCAAGGTAACTCAAAGGGTTCCGAACAAGAACGTGACTCAAGCATAAGATGCGGATCTGCAACAACAACCGCGAGGAGTACGAGGGCCGAAGCCTATGCAGGATTCCCAGACTATTCATCCTCGAGGAAGTACTGGAGCTATTAGACGTCTGAACGAGAATGGAACTACCGGATTACCCCGATTCGATGATTCTCAAAAACTAATGAGAATGCTCTGCCTACTCAAGCCTTTACCATCTCCGAAAGGCCAACACACGAGAATGTTGAAGTAGGCTGGCGAGCAACACGTTTCTGCACGAGGGAAGCTGAGCCCAGCGAAAGACGTCGATAAGATAGCACAGAGCATGGCTGGGGACTCCTCACAGCCGTTCTTCACTACACCGAACAACGTTAGGAGTGCTGACTGCCACGACCCAATAAGGTACAACAGATATGCCCCTGTCTCTACCAAAGCGCTTCATCATCATGGAAGCAGAGACGTCCATGTAGCAGGGGACTATCAGCTACAGATCCTTCGAAGGGAGGAAGATCTAAGAACTCCAATCAACACCGACACCACTACTGACACCTCTACAGAAACCTGAAAGCCACCAGAAACCTTTGAGGGACTTCCATACGCCAGGATTCATATCTTTGCAGAATCCTCCTGGTAGCAACACCACCAAGTCTTCATCTTTCGAGCAAAATAGCAGTATCATGGTGGTGGCGCTCCTCTCAGCTATCACTAGCAACGAGTCTCCGACATCTTTTAGTGGCAACCCAGATCCAAAAAGATGACACAGTGGAGTACTCCAAGCGCAAGGACTTCAAAAGATGTGCCAATAGATGGAGAATGGGAAAGACTTCCTACGTGTTCACTTAAGGTTCTACCACAACATGCTAGAAGAAGCAATCATCACTACGAAATCAGAGTTAAAGCTTCTGGAGCAAGCGGTGTGCGAGCAAGAATATTTATTTGTCTCACTGGACCTTCACAAGTTCCAAATTCTAGAATACCTTCCACCACGAAATATTCCCGTAGCCTCAGACCTTCCACCGAGACTATCTCCGTGACTCCGCATTCGCGGAGCCACGAAATACCTTCCATTAAAATTATTCTTGTGGCTCCGTGCTCACGGAGCCATAAAACACCTTTATATTAAAATCCCACAGCGCTACAAAATAGAAAACTACCTTCCCCAGAAGATATCTCTTACAACAAGAAATTCACCTAACCTTAACCCCACAAGATGTTTTCACTACCGTATACCTCTGAATTAACGCCATTACCTACAACCTCAATGCTAGTTACCAATAAAAGACTATAAACTGTCTTGTGGAGAAGTTACTTTATTTTGAGTCTCCATGGAGCAAACCTACCCTGGAGACAAACAAAGGCGTGCTCACGACTACATACCAAGTTCGCTGTACGACGGCCTTCACGAAAACAAGCAACGCGGAAGATTGGTAAAAGATCTGAAGGTGAAGTTTAGACAACATCTTCCTACAGGCGTATAATGTTATGTGTAAAAATTTCATGGCAATCCAATCCGTGGATCAAGAGATATGGCGCAAACATTACAGTACACCGAAATAAGTGGACAGAAAGTACATACGAAGCCAAAACAGATGCTGCGGAAGCTCGTGAGGAGTTCTTGGGTAAAATTTATACACAAACACCGTTTTAACGTCTAGGACTATGTGGTAAAATTTCAATAAATCCATGTGGTTTGAGAAATATGGCGTGAACATTGAGGAAAAGAGAAGCAGTCAGAATTTCCTGCGCCAGCAACTTTCGCTGCGAAGAAACAGCCGGTTTGAGAAATCCACAAGGTATTTTGGAAAGATTTTAGGACACAATCTTTATCTGTATGTCTACCAGCACATACTAAAATGTCATACCAATCCAGCAAGGGGATGGGAGATACAACACAAACACTACAGCACACGCGAGACGAGCAGTCAGGAATCATGTGCAAGACCACGCCAAGTACTGCGGAAAATCTACGCGGAGCCTCGAAGAGATTTTTGGACACAATACTTCCCTGGATGTCTACTACCATGTGTAGAAATTTCGTGATAATATAACAAGTGAGCTAGGAGATATGATGTAAATACAAGGAACATGCAAGACGCGAACTGTCAGAATTTACAACGAATACGCCATGGCGCAAAGCTCATAGCGCCGACATCCGCGGCGCTACCACATCTCATAGCTCCACACCTCATAGCGCCAACATCCTCCAAGAACTTCACTACTCAGTAAAGACGGCGAGGTAAACATCTTCATCAAGTAGTTCACCTATTTTAACTCCAACACACTCTTCAACGACTGGGGACTTGGCGCAATCATCGTGCTTTTGAGGAATTCTCTATAAAGGGGATACCGAGAGTATGGGATCCCCACAATAAACACGTTAAAAGGATATATAAGACGGGAAGGCACATGTTCTACACCAAAACAGGAGACGTTCAGATCTACGTCAAGAACAAGAATGCGATCGACTTCCCCGATGTCTCTCTAGCAACTGCTATTGCAGGCTACCACTGGATTGGTCATTATCTCGTAAAGCGTCAGTGCTCCACACTACAGATTCAACTTTGAATATCAATAGCCGCTTCTTACCTACTGGAAAGTACGCCACCCGAGCTTACACCAAAGGCGCTGCTCCGGAAATCAGCTGATTGCAGAACCACTTGCCAAGTGGAGACGATCAAGGAAAAACAAGGACCTGATCACGACAACGAAAGAAGGAGGGAAAGTTCTCTGCTAAAATGGGTAAAGCCTCTCCTTTCATTTTATTTTCTTGGCTAAGACCTAGCCTAAGTATGTATTCACATAGGTAATACTAGGAATCTCACTAAGCATAGTATTCCCTTCTCTAAAAAAGTCAAGGCACCACAAAAGCTTGTGGCGCCACAAATTTTGTGACCCATGAAACGCATGGCGCCACGAATTAAAAAAAAAACAAAACACGACACACAGACTAGGCCGTGGCCATACATGTCCGACCGCCAAACATGGCGCCATGGGATGACCTGCGTCCCACCTTGGCTGCTATAATTCCATGGCCATGGCGCTATGGCCATGGCCCCTATCATATGTTCGTCCCATCCTCATCACCTAAAAAATATATATATCCTTTGATTAGCCAACTCTTCTAGAGCATCCGTGTTTATATGCAAACTTACATCCTGTTTTGCTTCATGGTCCCTTACATTAGGGTTTAATCCTCTATAGAGCCCTGGTAATATAAGAAAACCAAAAATTGGTAGAACTGCTCTCACCATCTGGTGCTTAGTATGAAACATTACTGTTCCACACTAACCAGGGGACTTAATGTAGATGGTGAAAAATGGAGAAGGGATAAAACCGTAAAATCTACTTCTGTATGCCTTGCCAAGAGGCGATTGCCTACTCAGGCAGATCTCTATAGCTCTACGAGTTCCCTCTTATAGCTTCCGAGTGGAGAGAATGATATCGTAGCGCGATTGCCTACTGTTTTTACCTGGAAAAACAATGCACCGTCTCTGGGTACTTTCGTAGTGTTCGAGATCAAAGTCGAACAAGACGAGCCTAAACCAAGTTATGGCCGTTCACGTCTTTCTTAGGTCACAGAGAGGATAGAGGTTGATCTAGGGAGGGAAACAGCGAAGAAACTTGAGATCAGGTTGAGAATGTGTTTTGGGTATAAGAGTTCAAGATTTCCGTCGTGAAGGCGACTGGGAATCTCCAAGGCTAGAAGTGTGTTGGTTGCTCAGGTGTATTTTTCTGAGGCTCTGGTTCATTCAGGTGTTCTGAATGTCTGGTTGTTTCGGGATAAGTCTTCTGCCTTGGAAGATAGAGGAGGCCTCTATTTATAGT
>JAJJMA010095253.1:0-10492 GCA_023529015.1 Papaver nudicaule
ATACAACAACAGTGCACACTCTAGGAATGCCACCATGGACACCTACAAGACCTGATACAACACCACAAGTTACGATAGCAGAGCATGCATCTACTATTTAAACAACTAATGTCACACACTCATCAACAATTGAAGCTGCAACCACAGTTCCTGCGAAGAAAGATCCAATAACACAACAATTAATGGAAAATAACAATGCTTTGCTAACAGCTCCTGTCATTTTGAAAGAGCAAACATCAAGGTATAAACCTCTAAAGGAAGAGCTCAAGGTGCATAATGAAGAGTTGGAAAAACTTAAGACACAGAGTGAAATCGATAAAGCCCGGCTTACGGAAGAACGAAATGAAGGACAATCACGGATGCTGCAGCCGGAGCAACATAATACAGTACCTGTAGAATCAAACATAATTCTTGAAGTATTGAAAGAAGGATTAAAATCTTCTTTGAAATTAACAACATCCACATTCGACAGGACTTGTCAATCAATTGAAGATAGCAGAATCAGTTTTCACAGAGACAAAGAAAGAAACAGAACGACATCACAGACTCCACAACTAATAGAAGACTATGAAGGAAATTTCATGAAAATGTTATCAATTATTAGTTGTTCGCACCACATAAATCACAGTAATCAACAACCAGAAGAAATTCTTCGTGGACTAATCGACATACAACAAGAAAATGACGAATCTCTTACAAGTTATTTACAAAGGTTCAAAGCTGCAGCAACACTTTTCAAGGATAATAAAAATAAAGGAAATTATTCAGCTGATGGTAAAGAAGATCCATTGATGGGTGTCAAACCAGCAAATTAATTCTATATGATATTTCCCACAAATACTAACAAGCAGCATAGCGGTAGTAGAGTTCGTTCCCACAGAGAGCATGAAATTGTTACTTGTTCTTCACTTCTTATGTAACCACAGGGGGTTGAGTTGATAAAGTAAAAGAAAGAAATAGAGGGAGAAATTACTGATCTGGGTTTCATCTTCCGTCACCAAATAAGTTCTTCAATCGATCAGAGTCAACGTTTAATCCTTCTTGTATTAATAGCCCTAGAGTACCTCATCGCAAGTATACTCCGTTAAATTCCTTATGTCATCACATACCATAACGATGAATATGTGAATACTACCCAGATAACAACTTAATACAACATGTGATCAAGTTAATTTAATCCCCAATGAGCTTTAAGTTCTATGAATTAGGCTAATCTGTGCAACAGAAGTACTACGAGTAAACTATTCAACACAGGTCAAGCTTCTACATGTGATTACTAGGATGCATCACACAAGAAATAACCACACACTGCTACTTGTAATCAAGATTTGCAAACTTGTATTGAAAACCCTAATTTAGCTTTAGATATGAACACGAGTTCACTTGATTTGCAACTCAAACAAACAAGCATCCAATCATATTACAATACATCAATCATGCAATTATTTATGTGCGGTAGAACATGAACGATAAAATAATTCAATAAATATTAAAACTGACCAGCCAGATTGATTCACATGTCTAGTGCTTCCGATTACATCCCCGAATCAATAACGATGAAAATTACACAATTATAGGTTTCTCAAAAACCCATGGAAAAAATATAGAAAGAAGAAAGAGAGAGTCTCCCCCAAAGGGGAGAAAACTAAAGTGTAAAGATATGTAAAATTGTCTCTAAGCTCCCCTATATATAGACTTCAAGTGTATAGGAGCCCTTGTTTGAATCCCGTTTGAATTCGGTTTCCAAAACTCAATCAAATTCCAAAAATAAGGAAATTCGCGTCGGGTTGCCCCTTAAGGTAATAAACAGGACACCCTGTAGCAGTTCCCGTTTTTAGCCTATTTTATGATTTTTCTTCTTTTACCGTTTTGCTCATAACTTCTTCTTCCGAACTCGGATTGACTTGATTCTTTCGCTTCCGCATTTGGATGAGTAGAACTTGATCTTTGGCTTTTCTTCTCTTTCTGCTATGTGCTCTTTGATGATTTCTTCTCCTTTTCTTGATTCGGCTCCATTATTCCCATAAAATATAAAAATAACTAATAGTATATAAATTCACCCGAAAACTTACAAAGAAAGCATAATCAATTGATGCTTAGAGAGGTGTTTTGCACACCTATCATCAAGAAAGAAGACATATAAGAATTGGATAGAAGAATAAGGAAAAATTATAAAGATAAATACAGCACCAGATATTATTTTACAATACATGAAGGAGGAACCATTCTACAATAAACAAAGATATTCAAAGGAAGATAGCATATCAGAGCAATATTGTGAATACCATGAAAACAATGGACATGCAACAAATTTTTGCAGAAGTCTAAGAGAGTTCATCAATGACAAAATAAAAGAAGGGTATCTGGGAGATTTCACTCTATCAACAAAAGAAAGTACAAAATATAACCAAGTAGGAGGTCAGACAGAAATTCAAAAGGCGAATACAAATGATTCAGAAAATCAAAATAACTGGATAACAGATTGGGTAAAACCAGATCTAGATTCACTAGAAGTGGAGATAATTATTGATGGATGGCACTGCAAAAAAGTGTTAGTTGATCAGAGGTCAATATACAACATAATCTTTTCAGAAGAAGCAAGAAGAATGGATTTATTTGCAAAGAAGAACTTCAAGGCGAATAGTTCGCTGATTATGAACATTGATGGATCGAGAATCCATCCATTAGGGGAAATAACATTACCCATCAAAGCAGGACAAGTTAAAACATGGGTCACATTCGTTATCCTTGACTATGGATCATCATACAACGTTATTCTGGGAAGAAATGGAATACATGAAATTGAAGTGATTCGACATATCTATCACTTGGAGCTTCAGTTCCCCACATCACATGAGACGTAGATTCTCCAAAATTAACTAATATTAGAAATATAGAAATTTTATAGCCCTGAGAGAGCTTGCAATTATTAGAAGAAAAACTCCAAGAGAGTATACAATTTTTTTTTCAAAGTCATTATGATTTATAATCATGACTATGTCCGACAAGCATCTTTATACGAAATAAAAGCTCATATAAAGAGCAAAATTAACACCAATTTTTTAAGAAAAATGTGAAAGAAGAAGTTGAATCTCTGCCTTTGCTGCAAGAAGATCCTTCTCAAGATGAGATTTATACTCTCTGAGAACTTTGATTTCAGCTTTCAAAAGAGAAATTTGTTCATCTTTTCTTGCCACTAACTCAGAGTTTGCATCACCATTGGAAATACTCTTCAGCAACATTGGGAATAGAGTAATAATCTGCAAAAATAATCAAGACAACATTAAAATTGGACTAACACACAATAAAAAAAATAATAATAATAAAAATAAAGGAAAATATAATAAATATATTAACAAATTCATGCCTCAGAGAATGTCACGGAAGCATTTAATGCCAATTCTTCAGCAGACATCGTCTTTAAAGATTCCTCAATCTTATGTTTAGGAATATCATGCACCGACTTTTGAGAGGAAAGAGAATCCCAAAAATTCAAATGATGCATCAGAGCATCCTCAGAAACATATTTTCTATTTCTTAAAACAGGTTCTACAATAGAGCCTTGCTCGAAACTATGATCACAGATCCTGACATTAGTACCAGGTTTTGCAAAGTTATAGTTAACAGGAAGATCAGAAAAATAGGGGGGATAACCACATCTAATAGAAACGGTTTCCACCATCCTCTTCCGATTATCAGGATATTTTCCAGATTCTAAAGACTTGAAGAATTCTTTCAACCTTGCCTCATCATCTCTATCAAACCTGTAGGAAGCTAAAACAAAAATATAATAATAATAAATAATAATAATTATAAAAGAGTAACTTAAATAATAAATAATAATAATAATAAAAATTTTACAACTTACATGAAAACGGATCTAAATTAAAAACAGTACTAAGGCGATCATCATCGTTGGTCAGAGGCCTCCCAAATTGCCACATACCATAGATAATGATCGGAGAATCAATTTGATCCTCAATAACGTCTTCATCATAAAATTCGAAACCTAAACTACACCAAGGAAATCTAGATTTAATATAATAAAAACCGGATTCTTTACTGAGTTTAATTATATATATCTCTTAGCAAGATGATGAGAGCCGACTCTTAAATCAGATGAACAAGAAGAATTATGATTAATAATCCTGGCCATAAACTTATAAAATTGAGAATTCATCTGGCTGGGAGAGCAACCTTTCAGATCTAAAAATTCAAGAGTTATAGATGGAATTGGGATCAAGAAACCATTAGTAAGATGGGATTCAGAGAGTATTCGCCGGATCGGATCTGATCAAGATTAATCTCTGGTAATTTCAGATTATGCGGAATAGGACGACGGATAGACAGTTGAAGGCCAGAAGGGAGAAATTTCTCAAAGCATGACAAGTCTTTCACCAGGTATTCTTTTGTATCCATCAGAGAAACAATTTTTCTTCCTCTTCTTTTTCTCCTTTCTGAAAATATATATATATATATATATATATATATATATATATATATATATATAAGAATATTATGAGGAAAATAAATATAAGGATTTAAGAATTTAGCTAACACAGAAGTACAATTGAGGAATTAATAAAATTATGGAGAACCTGTTAAAATTTATTCTATAAGAAAACAAAATTTATTATAATAAACAATTAAAGTATAAGTCAACATAGTAGTCAAAAGTTCCAAATCAAAATCTTTCAGATCACAGGCATTAAGGGAAATAATAAACCATATTATGGTCTACTCAGGTCCAATTGTTATATGGCAGAATCTGATGTCATGTAGCACAAACCATTGCTATCATTAAATAGCTAAGACTGATCCTGGTAAAGAGCTGCCCCGATCAAAATCAAATACAAGCTCAAACCTGAAGTTCAAATGACATCACAGAAAGAGACCCTGGCCAGGTATCTCGAAATAAGACTGTCCGCACCAATTGAGATAAGCTATATTCTCAAATGAGAAGAGGTCAAAAACCCTATTAATAAAAACAGCAGAAGAAATACAAGAACTGACTACAGAAGACAAAGATAAATTACACATAACATGTAAGAGAAAGGTGCAAATGATGACAAAATAAAGAATTTTTATATATGATCAGGACTAACATCATATAACATATAGTCTGCATCATCTAAGACGACATGTTTCACAGAATCTGTAACATTAGATGAAAAACAAGATTCAGAATCTCCGCCTAAAATAGAAAACCCATCACAAATCTTATCATTAGTCTCCACATTCAAAGTTTCATCTGCTGGCTTTTTCATTAACTGAAGCTTCAAAGCAGCAATCTCATCCTCCAATCGATCTCTTTCAGTTTCTAAAGCAGATTTTTCACCTGATAACTTTGAAAACTGTGATCGCCTGTGCTCCAGTTCATTCTTCAATTGTGTGTTATGATTAGTAACATCAAGAAGCAAAGTGTCCAAAAGCTTTGATTGTTTAAGCAAAGTACTCTTCTCAGCTTCAGCTGAAACAATTGCCTCCTTGAGAGAACCAAGTTCATCAATTGAATGCCTATAATGAGATTCTATTTCGGTAAGTTTGCAATTCAAGCCATAATCTTTCGACTGCAAAGCAATATTAGCTGATGTTACACCAGGAGATCCAGAAATAAGATCTTCCCAGTATGAGATCTCATCCTTAGCAGTCGACAAGTTACCTTCAGAGCACTGAATCCTCTGATAACAATTGACTAGATCAGTCAGAACCTGAAAATAAATACATAAATTAATGATGAACAACACAATGAAATTCAACACTGAAAGCTTATAACAGAGCAATTCAAAATTTACCTTCAAGAAATTCTCAGAAGAACAATTTCGATAGTCGAGAAAATCATTCGATTCAATGCAGTAATGTCATCGACACGAGGAATTGGATTTAACACTAACAGGGGAGTATCATAACCCTCATGAATGTAAATCATTTTCTTAAGCATCTCAAAAACTTCTATGTTATTCTTCTGAAGACGAGGGAGGTCTACTTCACTGGAATAACAAGAAAGACGAGAATAATGGAACTGCTTAAATAGTATTCCTTCAGAAAAATCCAAATCCACATTTCCTTGTTTTGAGGAATAAAATTGAGCATTCTCATCAGAAGTACATTTAACAGATCCTTCATTAAGGAAATATTTCCCTTTTGCATCTGAGGAATATGAGCAACTCGGAACCTCCAAAACAGGTTCTGAAGAAATATTAGAAGTAGTAACAGGATCATCAATACCTGTAATAACAGTTGATGGTCCAACATCCATCAAAGCATCTAAACTCAAAGGATCAGAATACTGAATACGGTGAATGGATACATCAAAATCCCCTACAACCCTGCTATCTCTCAGACCAGCGGTATGTCTCATACTCAAAATATTAATGTTCGATACATCGGGAGAACCAATGTCATGATAATAGTTCTGAATAAGAACAATGTTACTAGGAGGCAATACACCTACAGTAAAAAAAAAACACTTACTCATATGAACAAACAGATTTCAAACATTAAGATAAAAATTATTAAAAAAAAAGAAAAGAATGATGAACAAACGATGAATTAACTTACAACGATAAGGAAGTCTTTGTGGAAGAGGAAATAAAAATTGAAATCCACCAGGGACATCTCCCCAATCGCCGGTTACAAGTAATGGAAATTGAATGACAAACTGATCAAAAGTATTTGAAGACTCACAATACTCAATTCCTAATGAGATTTTACAATTTCTGGGATGAATTGAATATACATGAGGAAGCTCAGAGGACAATTGATAAACTTCATACCTCTGGAAAATATCAAGAGCAGTAATTCTATGTTTAACATCTAAAACATTAGAATTAAAAGAAGCGGCACTCCGCATCATCAAATAAAATTTGTTATCCATTTGGCATGGCGATAGACCAATCAAAATAAGATATTCACGAACAAGATAATCTAACGGAAAATCAGTACTTCCGAGATGATATTGAGAAATTAACAAACCTCCGGGAGGAATTGCAGCCTGAGTAACATCGGAAATTAGGTTAAACCCTAAAAGGCGGGAAAAATTGAGATAAGGGTAAATATTACAATAAAAATCCAAATCTGGAAGATTAGGTAAGTCAGACATTGTAAAAATCTAAGAAAAGGAAGTAGGATAATGAAGAAGTACAGAATATCTCTGCAAACAGAAGAAGATGAAAAAGATAAAAAGCAAAATGAAACTATAAAAATTTTATAAACGGAAATGTTTTAAACAACAAAATCAGAGACACATGTCGGTCATGCTGAAAAAAGAATGTGAAAGGTCATGCAGTATCTGCAGAAAAATACAAAACAGAATCTGCGAATTCAAAAATAAAAAGAAGCGCATCCTGCACTAGAAGTTTTTTGGGAAGGAGTACGCAGTACCCCCCAACAGACAAAATTTCAAATCTAAATCATATAACAGAACCCGCAAAAGCTGAGACACAATAATGTCCAAATACAGCTAAAAACACAAAGTTTAATTCAAAACCAGTCCTCAGACTAGTTTTCAATAAAACTGGGGGCAAATATGTAGATGACAAAATATAGCATCCACCACAGAAGGCAACAGGAACTGGACGAGAGGTACTGCAGGTCCTGCATAGCGACTCGGAAGAGGATTAGACCGAAGTATCAGAGTCCGGATAGGCGCAAATGGTTGTGGATACATAACCCGACACGACTTAAGGCGGTTAAGCAACAGCGGAGACTGCTAAGGAGATCACGAGGTTATGTCATCCAAGAGGCGGGAATGCGAGCGAAACAATCGGATCTAAGATATTTATCTGATGTATTTACTAATTTATCCCTAAACTTGTATTCCCGTCGTCTATAAAAGGCATGTCATGCCTCATCTGTAAACCAAGTAATTCATTAATGAGAAAACAAGACTAGACTCTTTCTCTCTAAACAATCTCTCTCTTTACTTTACTGTTAGAATGGTTAGTTGAAGCAAATCGTTCATACCACATTATCGATCAAGTAGATTCAATCACTAGGAGAAGATTAGTAGATCAAAGCAAAGTCTAATTATCTCTTAGATCACCGGATTCAAACCGGATAATTGGTCAAGTATGATCTAAACCTAATTTCGTATCTTCAGACAATTGCAATGTCAGACCTTCCTATTCTTCCTGATTTAGGTGTGTTTAGTCGTATGTATCCTAACCTTAATTTTTCCCGCCCTTTAGGGTTTAATCTAATTTCGGAAATTTCTCAATCGATGATTCCGTCTAAGGGTTTGTTGATTTCTCAATATCATCTCGGAAACATTGATTTTCCCTTAGACTCTCTTGTGTATGAATATCTTCTTCTGATTGGATTATCACCGTGTCAAATGGACAACAAATTTTATCTAATGATGCGAAATACTATTTCTTTTAATTCCAATGTATCGGACTTGAAAGAAAGAATTACTTCACTTGATATTTTTCAGAGGTATGAAGTGTATCAGTTATCCTCTGAATTTCCTTATATATATTCGATTCATCCCAGAAATGTTAAACTCACAATAGGAATTGAGTATTGTGAGTCTCAAAATACTTTTGATCAATTTGTTAATCAAAATCCTTTATTCGTAACCGGCGATTGGGGAGTTATTACTGATAGGTTCCCTCATTTATCTTTGCAAGAACTCCCTTATTACTGTAAGTTATTATGTGTTCATTAGTTCTCATTTGTTTTTTTTTTGTTTGAAATCTGTCTGTTCATTTGATTAAGTGAAGAAAATTTTACTATAGGTATTTTACCCCCAGTAATATTGTTCTTATTCAGAACTACTTTTATGACATTGGCTGACCTGATGTATCAAATATTCACATTTGAAGTATGAGATTCACTGCTGGGATGAGAAATGACAGAGTTGTGGGGGATTTTGAAGTATCCATTCACCGAATTCAACATTCTGCACCATTAAGTTAGATATTTTGCTGGCTGCTGGATCATCAACTGCTACTGCAGATATTGCTGATCCTGTTAGCTTTTCTGGTGTTTCCTCAGAACCCACTTTGGAGGTTTCAAGTTGCTCTTTGTCACAATATGACTCAAAGGCACATCTTGTTGATGCCAAAGGGAAATCTGTCCTTAATGTAGGACCTGTTAAATGTTCATTTCCGACAGTAGGTTCTTCTGGTGAGATTGCTCAACTTTCTTCCTTGAACCAAGGAAATGAAGATGTGGATTTATCTGAGAAGGTGTTATTTAAACAGTTTCATTATTCTCGTCTTTCTTGTTATTCCAATGAAATAGATATTCCTCGAATTCAAAAGACCAGTTCAGAGGTTTTTAAAATGCTCCAAAGGAAGATTTCCATTCATGAAGGTGATTTTACACCTTTATTAGTACTAAATTCAATACTCCGTGTTGACGATATTGCCGCACTGAATCGGATGGACTTCTATGACTATCGCAACTGTGCGTCTGAAGATTTTTTGAAGGTACATTTTCTTTCATTACCTGATTTGTTAGATACCATTTGCTCTTTCTCAAGCTATTGGTGATATGTTTTTGAGTTTTTGCACATCTCTAATAGATCTTAAATGTGTACGGATTTCAGGTATTGACTGATCTCGCTAATTGTTACCAGAGAATTGAGTGCTCTGAAGGTAACTTATTGACTGCTAAAGATGAAATTTCATGTTGGAAAGAGCTTTTTTCTAAATCTCCTGGTGTTCCTTCGGATAATGTTGCTCTGCAATCAAAAGTTTATGGCTTGAGATGCTATCTAACTGAATTAGAAAGTTGTAATTGGTAAAATCTCCAAAGGTAAGATTTTACCAATACACCCATTGATTTATCCATTTATAATCCAGCATTGCACATACACCAACTAAAAGATATGAGACTATGAATTATTATTGATAGGTTAATATTATTACAAGGATTTCTATAAGAGCTAAATTTGTTCTTCATGTTTTTGAGTAGAAGGGAGGAGTAGTGAAGAAGATGGGGTAGGTAGAGAAAGTAATTGAGACCATCCCTTTCTTTTAGGGTTACATTGCTTTTTATATGAGACCTACTTGACGGATTTACCAAACTACCCTTAATGGGAATCCTATGCTAGAATTCTTCTATGGTGTATCTTCTCCTAGGTGAGGCTAAGTTACAACAGCCTTAGTTTGGCGCCACATAGCACAACACTCAGCAACACTCAGCAACTATTCGTCTAACTTCAGCGGACTAGCCTTCTACTGGATAAGGATTGCTGACGCGGATCCCACTGAGTCAACGAGTCAACTCTGACAACCTGACCACTCTGATCTTCTCATAAATGCCTAACTACTTCTCAGCTTCCTGACGGCGACGTATCCTTTTCCCGCTGATCATAGTTCGCTCTTCCACTCTTCTGACGGTATTCGCTGAGGTATCTTCAGCGACATTTGTTGATGTAGCTTTAGCGGCATCCTCTGATGTAGAATCAGCGGCATTTGTTGATGTAGCTTCAGCGATATTTGTTGATGTAGCTTCAGCGGTATTTGTTGATGTAGCTTCAGCG
>JAJJMA010095304.1:0-12147 GCA_023529015.1 Papaver nudicaule
CTGGTATCGAAGATACCTGGGAAGGAAATTTCCTCTTCGCCACCTTCCTCTCGCCATGCACCCCACTAGCTGGCAAGTGTGACGTTTTCATGACACGTTATGCATGTTCCCGAGATTTTAGCTACCTTTTGACCTTCCCACCGGAAGCGCCAGTTTCCCTTTACTATTTAAGTTTCGGTTTCTCCCTCTAAATTTTTTTAGCCTTTTCGTACCATCTTCCACAGCTCCGTCGCTCTTTTTCCGAAACCCTTGAAATTCTATCTTTTGATCTGTTATTTGCTTGGCGTTTTCTTCTGTTACCCATTGCTTCAATCTTCTTATTATTTCATAAAGACGACTCTTTTTCTCCTTTCATCATCTCTCAAGTTCCTGATCAATCTTGCCTCTGCAACTTCCGGTGCCAGCGAGTTCTGTCCTTCTTCCCTCTGTTTTTCCTTTCATGTCGTTTCCTTCTAAAGTTGATGTTCTCATCTCGATGATGAAGAACTTAGGTTTTAGAGATGATTCTTTCAACATAAAGGTTGTCGGAGCTCCGGGCAGCCGGCTGACTCCAGAATTAGTCGAGGAGTTTGGGTGCAACGAGGGGAAGCTCTTGGTTACGTTCCATCAGATTTCTGTTGGGTTGATTCCCCCTTTTTACCAATCTTCCAATCCTCTGTTTCTTGAAATTCTCTGCTCCCTTCCCAGTCCTCGGGGGGTAATGCAGCTCACTTGTAGCTCCATTCATCTTATCAATCAGTGGGTTTCCCGCTCTGAGGATAACTCTCTTGCTGGCTCTACAGCGAAGTTTTACTTTACTGCCAAATACTTCTTTCAGCATTACGAACCATTCTTAACGCTGGAAAACGAATTTACCCCTTGGGGAGCCGGCTTTCGGACTGTGAAGGGTGGTGTGAATATTATTCCAGGGTCTTTAGATTACTCTATGGACGAAGACTGGTGTTCGGAACCCGTGCTTCTGGAGGGTCCCATTCTTCGAGGCTGGAAAGATGCAGGTCGCTTCATCCCTCGGACAGAGTTCGAAATAGGACACGAGTTCTCGACTCAGCATCTGTTTACGATCCACTTTTCTGGCGAGGAGAGAGAGTTGTCTCGCCGGGTTTTAAGGAAGGGCAAAGGTGTTTCTGTTGATGCTTCGAGTAGCTTGAAGCGATCCCGAGCAGATGAGGAGACTATGGAGCAGGTAACAAATACCCTTTTTAAGATTTATTTTCTGGAGTATGAATAATTGCCTCTATTTGTTTCCTGAGAAAGACGAATCCTCATTTGCAGGGAAATACTGTATCTGTGGGTGACTTGAGTGTGAGGAACGAATTGGTGGGCTTTGAGTTCGAGGAGAATACCGAGGTTGCTAGACCTCGCAAGAAGTTTGTTTTTAAGAAATCGTCCAAAGTAAGTTTACCGCATCAAGGCAAGGTACCATCGAATCCTTCGAAGAAGAAGATGAAAACGACTGCTTCTGTCGAGTAGTTCTCGGCGAAGGCTGCTGATGTGTCTCCTGCCGATAAAACTATCGAGGAGGTTGCCGCTGTCAAGCCGAATGTTGATGTGCCGAGTGTGCCTGCCTCTGCCTCGGTGATGATTGTTTTTTCTGCCGTGATCCCTGCCTCAGCCATGGTTGCTTCTGCTGTCGCAACCACTGCCTCAGCCGAACCTTCTGTCTTGTCTTCGAAGAAGATTATTCTTGTGGTCGATCTCCTCTTACCCCGAAGGGATGGTTCAACTGTCAGTATGGATCCTTCGAAGAATTTAGTTATCAGCTACCCTCGCAGTTCAAAGTTTCCACATGTTCCTAGCTTTGCTAACAAGCATCCTCAACCATACACTGCGAAAAGATTTAAGGAGGTGCTTTTTGATAACTATAATCCGAGTGATTTTACCAATGAAGTCTCATCTCGTTTTGATGCTTATGCCTCTGATCCCCTGGGCTGCCCTTTGGATCCTGAGTTTTGCAATAAATTTGGCGCTGTTTTTTGAGGTGATCGTCTGAGAATGCCGTATGATCTTCGTCATCCGCCTTTTTCGTATGAGGAGAACCTCGCTATGCTTCAAATGGTTCGTTGATTTTTCCTTTAAGTGTGAATAGTCATATTTTTTGAGTTTCTGGCTGAGTATTTGGTGCCTTTTCGTATTTGTTACAGGGTGATTATCATGAGTCCGGTCTTTTGGCCTATACCTTTGATCAATATAGCGAGGCTGAGTATCATGAGTGGAAATTCCTCCAAATGCAACAGGAGCTTGCCGAAGAAAAGACTCGTAGTGCTCGCGAGAGGAAGAATTTGATAGGTATGTATTTTTGTTATCCTGTGTTTGCATTTTACTTTGTAATTTTATGCTGAGAAAAATTTACTGCTATCCAAAATGCCGAGTTAGAAGAAGGGAAGAAGAAACTCCACGAGGCTAAGTTAGCTTTAAGTAATTCTCGAGAGAGTCACAAGCCTTCGCATAGTGCTTCTGGCGATGGAGGTCATCGAGGTGAAATCGATAAGCTTATAAAAGAGAGGAATCAAGCCTGGGATGACCGAGATTACTATAAGAGGAAGAGGCGTGAAGCTGGGGATCTTATTGCCGAGGAGAAAAGGAAAAGAGTTAAGGCCGAGCGTCTTTTTGAAGAGGAGAAAAATAAGAATGAGATTATTGCCCGAGAGAATCATTTTTTTCAGCTGGATGTAGAACGCCTATCGCGAGAGCGGGATGCTGCTCTTAGGGAAAAGTCAGTCACCGCCTCTGGCAGAGTGGTGATAGAGAATTTGGAGCGGGATATTAGGAATTTGAGGGTTCAAACGTCTGCGTTGAAGAACGTCAATAATGACCTAACTGCAGAGAATGCTGCTTTGAAGAAGGGCTGTAATGATATAAGTATGGAGCTTGCCAAGGCGAAAACTTCGAAAGATCATCTTTCCCGAATGATCGATGAATATCGGTTAGAACTTGCTAAGTTTGGGGCGGCTTCTTCTGAAGATATTAGGAAAAGGGGTACCCAGCCTCGCTTTACCAACCAACATGAGGTGGCTGAGTACATGGTTGTTAAAGAAAGTAGGGTGCTAACCCTGATCAAGTTGTTGTGATATTGTTTGTTGTGTTTCCAGTTATCTCAACTTTTCTTGCTTATGTTATTTGACAGGCATCGAAGCCAACTTGCAGAAGAAAGTTGCAGACGCTGTATCCGCGAGGGACGAAGCTGTCAATCAGTTGGTGCTTGAAGCCGACCAAAAGTTGGAGTTTAAATAAGTTCATTAAAAATATAATTTGATAAATCTTTTGACTCTTCAATAACATCAACAACATAATCATATTTTAAGGAAGCGAACACAATAGATTTTCAATAGTATTTTGATCAGAAATTACTCGCCATAAACCTGAAAAGAACAATTTTCCCATTAATTGAGAAAGGGTAAAACAAAAGAAGATGCTCTGAGTTGACCCGCGTTGACTTAGGGTTTTTTCTTGCGATTTTCCGTTTTCTTAATTTTCTGTGCCAAATCTTATCTTCTACCTTAATTTATTGTTTAATCTTCGAGTTCTATTCAATATTCAGGTGAATTCAATCATTATTTCTATCATGATTACCTAAAATCTTTTGGGTATGCGTACTTCAATTGATTTATCTTCATTACCAGATTCTGCGATGAAGGGAGACTTTCCCTCCATTAAATTTCCTGATTCTATGATTGAGGTTGAGGAGTGGAAATTTAGTCTAATTGGTAGGCTAGATTTGCAAAAAATTTCAATAGCAGATGTGGCTATTAATTTGGAGATGCAATGGGTTTACCTCGCTGGTGTGGTTGAATTTGTTCCTTTGGGTAAAGGTTTTTTCATCATCAAACTTCTTAATGAAGAAGATAAGCAATATGTATGGAAGAGTAAGTCGTGGTATGTTAATTCACAGTATCTTCGGTTGCGGGAATGGAGCCCTAATTTCAGATCTGAGCTTCAGAAGAATTCTACTGCTGTGGTTTGGATTCAGTTTCCTGGTCTCTGTTTAGAATATTGGAAGGAGGAAACAATTCTTTCATTGGGTAAGATTTTTGGTTGTCCTATTAAGGTGGATGAAAATACCATAAAAAAGAAATTGGGGTATTATGCTATTGTCTTGGTTGAGGTGGATTTTGCTAATGATATTCCTAGTAAAATTTGGATTGAATCTAAACTAGGGGGTTTCTTTCAACCTGTAGAAATTTCTCGCCCTCCTAAATTTTGTAAGCATTGTAAGATTGTTGGTCATTCATCTGAGGAATGTTGGTCTAAAGACAAGACACCAAAGAAACCTGAAGACATTTTGAATGATCATTTTCAACAAGTGAGAAAAAAAATCAGGAATAGAAAGCATAAAACCAAAGAAGTATATATTCCCAAGCAGAATGTTCAAATTCCTGCTATTGTTACTGATGAAAAAAATTCTGCTAATGCTGATTCTAAGGATAATCTTGAAATGCATTATTCACTTGAGCAAAAAGTCTTGACTATTTTCTCTCCTGCTGATTATGCTAGTTGCTCAAACTCTGTGTCAGCTTCTCTTTCTCCTTCATCAGTTAATGTTACTAATCCTTCTCATGATGGTTTAATATCTAATAATTCTTTTGAGCTCCTTCAGAATAGTGAAGATGATGATGATAATACTGAAGAGGGTGAAATACTTGATATCAATATTGATACACTCATTCAAATCTCATCTATTCCTCAGCCTGTTTCTATTCTAGCTAGCCCTCCTAAACTGCTAGATAAAGCTTTCCCTCCTTTACCGAAGGAGAAGAAGAAAAAGCCTGGTAAAATTCTTAATCCAAAAACTCCTCCTGTTACTAGGAATCATAGTAAGAAAAATTTGAAAAATCCTGAGAAGGGGAAAGGTACATCTCCTTCTTATCTCCTTTCTAAATGAGAATGTTCTTTTGGAATATCAGGGGTTTAAAGAGAAAAAAAGCCTCTGATAAACTTAGATCTTTAGTTGCAAGACATAATCCTACTCTGGTTTGGGTTGTAGAACCTAAAATTTATGTTAATTCTACTATGAAATATGATATCAAATTGCCTGGTATGCATCATCAAATCATTCATAATTCTGAAGATGGTAAGAAAGGCAATATTTGGTTATTTTGGAATAGAAATGTTACAGCTCCTAAAATCATTTCTATTTCTAAGCAATGTATCACTATTGAAGTTGGGGGTGTTTTAGTTACAGGTGTGCATGCTGATTCTCATTTGATTCCTAGAAGAGAATTGTGGGAGGAGTTATGTAATATTAGTCTTCTAAATATGCCTTGGGTTGTATTAGGAGATTTTAATTGTATTCTTTCTGTTACTGAGAAGAAAGGTGGGAGGTCACCTATTACTACAGCAATGAGAGATTTTTCTGAATGTATTGATTTTTGTGGATTGCTTCAACCCCCTAAGTCAGGTTTGAGTTTCTCTTGGTCCAATGGAAGATGTGGCAGTAAGAGAATCTTATGTAATCTTGATAGAGCTCTATATAATCAAAAATGGCTTGATATGTATAATGATGGTCCTGTTCAGTGGGAGCTAGAGGAATTTCAGATCATGGTCCTTTGATTTGTTATGACACTGTCATTCCTAGAGCACTTAATGCTCCATTTAGATTCCAAAAAATGTGGATCTCTCACCCTGGTTTTCTTCAGCTTATTATGGATTCATGGATTGAAGCTGTGGATGGTAATCCCATTTTTATTTTCATGAATAAGCTTAAAAGACTGAAGATTATTCTTAAGAAATGGAACTGGGAGATTTTTGGAGATATCAATATTAAAATGAAGGAAGCTGAAAAAGATCTTTTAGAAACTGCAATTGCATCTGATGCTGATCCTGCAAACATGGTTTTACTAGACAAACTTGTTACTGCTAATGGTAAGCATGATACTATTGCTCAACAATATCATACTTTCCTTAGTCAAAAAGCTAGAATCAATTGGCTACAATATGGTGATGTTAACTCTGAGTTTTTTCATACTAGTATTAAGTTGAGACAAACTCAGAATTCAATTGCTGAATTGGAAGATTCCTCTGGTGCCATCATTTCTAATTCTCAAGGGATTTCTGACATACTAATATCTCACTTTAAGGCTAAATTTGAAGCACAACCTGTTACATTAAAAGATGAGCTGTTTGATGTTGTTCCAAATGTGGTTAGTGATGATGATAATGCCATGCTTGAAGCTATTCCTACTATTGAGGAGATTAAAAAGGCTGTTTTTGATTTAAATCCTGATGGTGCTCCTGGACCTGATGGCTTTACAGGGATATTTTATAGAACTGCTTGGGATATCATTAGTTCTGATTTAGTTGCTGCTGTTCAATATTGCTGGTCTCATCAAATAGTTCCCAGTGGTTTGAATTCCAATTTTTTGATTCTATTAGCCAAAGTGAAAGGAGCTAAGAAAGCTACTCAATTCAGACCAATTGGCTTGAGTAATTTCTGTTTTAAAATTCTTACAAAAATTATAACTTCAAGAGTAAGTAGTCTACTTCATCAAATTGTTTCCCCTCAGCAATGTGCTTTTATTAAAGGAAGATATATTCATGATCAAGTGGTTCTTGCATCTGAAATGGTGAATGAGATGTCTTGTAAGAGAAGAGGTGGCAATGTAGGGATTAAATTGGATATATCCCAGGCTTATGACACCCTCAGTTGGGATTTTTTATTGGAAGCTCTTAAAAGATATGGATTCTCTGTCTCTTTCATAGCATGGATTTATACTTTGCTAAGTACTACTAAGATCTCTATAATGTTGAATGGTAGTCCAGTTGGGTTCCTTGGAGTGGGAAGAGGTCTTAAACAGGGAGATCCTCTGTCACCTATTCTTTTTGTTCTTGCTGAAGATGTACTTAGTAGGAAAATCAACCAGTTGATTTTGAACAGAAAGATTCAACCAATGGTTATTAGAAATGGCATACATCCCTCACATCTGTTTTTTGCAGATGATATTTTCATATTTTGTAATGGAAATAAAAGGAGTTTAGAAAATCTTAAAAGCCTATCAATGGATTATCAAGCAGCATCTGGTCAAGTAGTTAGTGCAGCTAAGTGTAAATGCTTTGTGGATGGCTCTTCTGACAGGAGGAAAAGACAAATTTCTAAGATCTTGCAAATGGATATTGATTCTTTCCCTGATAAGTACTTAGGGATAATTCTTGTACCTGGTCAAATAAAAGCTATTCATTTATGGTCTTTTGTGGAAATGCTTCAAAAGAGATTGGCAAATTGGATTGGTAAGCTGCTTTCTTTTTAAGCCAGAATTACTTTGGTTAATTCAGTTCTCTGCAGTATTCCATTATATAACATGTCTATATAAAAATGGCCTACTAAGCTTATTAGTGCTTGTGAAAGAGTGGTGAGGAATTTTTTATGGACAGGAAAGGCTGAGGATAGGAAATTGGTCACTTTAGGTTGGGAAAAAGTTTGTTCACCTAAAAGTGAAGGTGGACTTGGCATCAGGAAATTTGAGGATATTAATAATGTTCTTTTGTTAAAACTTCTATGGAGAATGCATCAATCATCTGATGACTGGGCTCTATTCTTTCTGGCTAAGTTTAAAGACAGAAACCATCAATGGATATCTTACTACAAGCAGTCTTCTATTTGGCCAGGTATCAAAAAAAAATTGCAGGATTTCAAGGATAACACTAGATGGATTGTGGGATCTGGTGAGTCTATTTCCTTGTGGTATGATACTTGGTTGTTTGATAAACCAATTGCTGATATATTCCCTAATGATCCATTCATTAAACAACATAAACACTTGAAGGTGAGTTCTCTGATTCAAAATGGGCAGTGGTGTATTAATGAGAACATGTTTCACTATTTTGGTGCTCAAGCTTTACCTTCTATGAAGATTGGTCAGGATTGTTTAATTTGGACTGGTCAGTTGCAGGGTGATTTTTCTGTAAAATCAGCTCTGAATGTTGTAAGAACTCATTTCCCTGAAGAAAGAAGATTTAAAAAGATTTGGAAAAGTAATGTCCACCCCTCAGTTGCTGCAAATGTTTGGAAATTGGTAAGGAATGTATGTGCTACAGAGGAATCCCTTCAGAAAAGAGGTTTCTCATTTGCTTCCAGATGTTACTTATGCCACCAAAACATTGATGCTATTGATCATATACTTTGGGAGTGCAGTTTCAGTGAGGGACTATGGAATTGGCTTACAGGTATTTTCAGCTTCCCTTTGCCTAAATCTTTTGATGATATTTTGAATCTATGTAAAAGGAAAAGCCCTGTAGTTCAAGAGATTTGGAGTGTTGCTGCTTTTAGTACTATGGTTGAAATATGGTCAGTTAGAAATAGAATTTTCCATGAGAATTATAATGCTGATCTTTCTAAATCAAAGTTTAGAATCATGCATAGAATTTATGAGAAAGAGATCAAATTGAAAGGGAAAATGTGGGAATCAGATTATGATAAACAGTTACTTAGATTCTTTCAATTCAAATTAAGGAAAAAGAAAGATTGGACTCCTATTCCTTGTATTTTTGTGCTGCCTGAGGAAGGAATTCCACTACTCTGTTGTGATGGTGCCTCTAAAGGTAACCCTGGTTTAGCTGGTTTTGGTTTCTTAGTCAGAAACCATTGTGGGGATTTCATTTTTGCTGAATCTGGTGGTTTGGGGGTGGTTACTAATTTCATAGCAGAGGTTGCAGCAGTTATTCATGCATTGGAATGGGCTATCAAGGAAAGTAAGTTTAAAGTAATTCTACAGACTGACTCCAAAGCTACTGTTTTGGCCTTCATGCATAATAAAATACCATGGAACTTTCAAGCCAGATGGAGTATTATCAGCAACAAAATTCATTCAATCCACTTTACGCATGTGTACAGGGAGATTAATTTCTCAGCTGATTTCTTTGCCAATGAGGGTGTGAAGTTGGCTTGTGGTCAAATTTCTGTTTCACAAGCAGACCTGCAAATCTAAAGAGTATTGAGCTTCCAGATAGAGTCTATTACAGGTTCAAATGAACCTTTTCTGTTTTGTGTTACTATCTCACCTTGGTGTGCAGTTTTCTTTTGTGTGCCTTGATTTTATTTTATTTTTGGCTGTGGCCTTAATTGTCTGTAAATGATCATGGTTCATTCCATGTTTTCTTGATTCAATAAATTCCCCCCTTTTATTTTTATTTTATTTTAAAAAAAAAAAAAAAAAAGGAGAGCAAAACAATTGTCGAAGGAGTTGTCCGAGGAACGACGACGTCGAACTGCCGATGTGGACAGGCTTTCTCGAGAGCTGGAGCTCGAACGTAAGCGTCGTTCAGAGGATATGCAGAGGAGTATTGAGGAAATGACTGCCGAACGAGATTTTTGCCTTAAGTGCCAGCAGGACCATAGGAATATGGTTAGTGGTTTTGCCCTCGTCAATCATCAGTTAAGACATGGGCGGGCTGTCGAAGAACTGCTTACTCGATCTGCTTTAACTACCTCCCTAGATACTAGCATGGCCTGTCGAATGCATGGTCGGTCGCTCTTTAGAGCTATCGGTATTGAGCCTCCTACCTATGGGGCCGTTGGTGCAAGGTATGCTGACGCGATACTTCCAGGCGACAAATACTTACTTCCTCAAGAGGTGTTTGTAAGGTTAGCTAGGGACGAAGTGCAAAGGAGAGGGCTCCTTGGGAAAATTCCTGAAGACAAAGGCCCTGATGATGATGAAGGTGGTGGCGATGATGATTCTGATGATGGCCACTCAGGTGGCTCTGAAGGTCAAGGAAGACTCCGAGGGTGATTCTAAGGATGATTCCGATGGTGATTCGAAGGATGATCCAAAAGAAGATCCCGAGGGCGATTCCAGAGAAAATTTAAAGGACGGTCCCCAGGGTGACGTTTCAGCTGAAATTGGCAATGCAGCCTGTGGTGCTGCCCGGAATCTTGGCGACGTTCAAGGGGGAGCACTGGTGGTGGTATGGTTGTCAGCTTTGATAAAGGGAGCAGTTATTTGTTTCAAGAATCCACAGCCGCGTATAGCGAAGAGAGTGAGAGTAAATCTGAGCCCGTGAGGGAAATGATTCCCTCGAGACAAGATCATTCTGGTTTTCGGACCTATGAAGAGGACTTGGAAGCTGATAGAGAGCTTTGGAATGTCACCGAAGCGTTTGGAGAGCCCTCCCCTCGCCATGGTGTGCTATCTGACGAAGCTTCTCCCATGGTGTAGCAGCGAAATATTTTGTTTTTCCTTTTGTCCTTTGATACAAGAATTTATGTACCTGGAATCTCCCATATTTTTGTGCTTATGTGCTGAGTTGACTATATTTTATGAAGAAGTCTTTTTCATTTGCTCAGAGTTTTCTCCTTTTTAGTGTTGTATAGAGTTTGCTGAGAACTTCGTAGTCAGGTACGAGGTTGCCGTTGTAATATCCTAGGCTCCGATGGTTACTCGAGGTGCAACTCCAGGGTTTACTTCGATGTGGGAGATAGTAAACCAAGCTAGTGAGGGCTTATGGATCACCCTTCCCAAAGGCTTTTAGTTACTTGTCTGTTTTAAAGCAACAAGGCTATCGAGGCCATAAGTACCCGTTTTGCCTCAGAGTACTGGGTGGGTATCGAGGATACCAGGTATCCTCCGAGAGAACATGGTGGTGTTCTGATAATCCATTGGTCCCTAGTAAAGTCGTGGACTGATGGTGGGTAACTGCTATGTATGCGCTTCGATAATAAAGTAGCTCATTGGGGGACTGCCGGTCAAGGCTGGAGCTTAGACATGGTACTATTCTCCTATCGCGGCCTATAATTCGACCCATTTGTATCTCGTTAGCCCCTCATCGAGGCTATGTTTCGATTTTTTAAAGGAGGTCCCTTGGCTGCATGATTCGCCTGCTATTTCCGTGAATACAAGCGAATCAGCTGCCTCGGGGTTCCATCCACCTTTAGAGGTAGATGTTAATCCCATTTATCGTCCCCTCGACGCCTCAGAAAGAGAGGTCCTCATGGTCGTGTGGTGGTAGGTCCAGATGCTTCATTGGCTTATGTAGCCTAGATGCAAAGTACCCACCGCTAACGGGGTGTCTTGTGGGTAGAGGACTGTGTCATATAGCTCGTACGGCCCTTACGGCTTATATGATCATCAGCTCTGTGCCTGCTATTCGAGGTCTTTTTATGTTTTTTGGCGTCTGGGCCTTTGGCGTTAAGGCCTTTTAATTTTATTTGCGTCGAGGCACTAGGGGAGATGGCGTCATGGCCTGTTTGCTTTATATGGCGTGAGACCCTTTGGAGGTTTGCCTATTCGGGTAGGACTTTCGCCTAACCAAGTAGGATCTGGAGTTTGGATCGAGGTATAGTGCCTCGAAGAGTACAATACGTATTTTCTTAACAACAGGCCAAGCTGCTTCTTTTATTTGCTCATTCTAAAACTGACATATCTTATGCGTTGCTTACATACGTGGTTGTAATTGAGGTGTTTCAGATCCTTCCCCTCAATTGGGGTACTTATAGCTTCTGTCCTTCGAGATTGACTAGGCTGTACGTGTTGTTCCCGAGCGCTTTTTCGATGACGTAGGGCCCAACCCAAAATTGCTCCTCTGAAGTATCTTTCTTGGTGTCAGTCGAACAAGCCTTACTGTCATATTTGCTTGGTGTTAGTGCCTTATTGCTTGATACGAGGAATTGCTCTCTGTGCTCGGTATGATGACCTTTTCCTTTGCTGATAGGTCGAGTGCCTTGCTTGTGGACGACTGGGCTTCTCATGATAGTGTCGGCCATTCCAGCCTCAACGTCAGCTATGAACTTTTCTATGCAGGACTCTGTTATCTTTTGGTGTTTGGCTTCACTTGAAGAATCCTCCTCGAGTGCTCCCTTGCCTGGACATCGATTTCGTTGCATAGACGAACTTCGGTAGGGTCACCGAGGATTTCTGCGATTCCGAGCGGCGTTGGGAACCGAATTCTTCTGTGCAGAGTAGAGGGCTGTGACAGCCCGGTTTTTCGGAGCCTCCAGCGGACTCGGATTCAGCCTATTTGGACAGGATCCGACCCGCCTGGCAAGCCCGAAACTCCGGACGGCCACTGGTGTGGGTCCAGAAAAGTTTCAAAACATTGAAGGAAAATATAATTTTGTATTGAAACTCGATTAAGTCTTAACAACGAAAATTAATATATTTGAAATTACAATACTGTAAAAATAAAGTACATAACCAGAAGTACAAACTACAAAACAAA
>JAJJMA010095334.1:0-10953 GCA_023529015.1 Papaver nudicaule
CAGAACCAGCAGCAACAGCAACAGCCACAAGGGGGTTCAGGAATGAGAGCAGTATTCCTAGGCGGGTCAAACACCAGAAGAGAAACCACTGGAACTGGTGTCTTCTTACCTCGCCGGGTCGGTGGCCACAACTCCGAATACCGCAAGAAACCAGGTATTGTTCTTTTCCTTCTGTTCAGATCTGTGTATGATGACCACTACAGCAGGTTTCCAGTCGTTTTGTGTAGAAAGTGTTTGAAAAGATTTTTCCTCCTGTTCAGAGTATTTAAGTCCCAATATCTTAATAGCCAAGTTGGGGTGTTTCATTTTTGTATCTTTTGCCTTGATTTATTGAATCAGAAGTTTTTGGGGCTAATCTCATATTTTGGTTTCATTAGGTAGAGCTAACTTAGGTTTTAGACATATTTTTGGCAGGACATTTTTGTTTATTAGTTCTAATTGTTTGTGTTTGTTTAAACAGCATGTTCAACTGTCCTTCTACCAGCAAGAGTAGTGCAAGCCCTTAATCTCAACTTTGATGACATGAGTGGTGCTCAACAAAGATTTAATGGTGGTTATTCTCTAGATCATGGTGAGTGGTGGTGACCCACTTGGTCAATTTCAACTCTCTTTACTGTTTACTTTTGTGTGGTAATCTCTGTTGCTAATTACTTTTGTTTATGATGTTTTTTACAGATGCATTGATGAGTAGAAACAATGTTTTAGTGTCTCAACAAAAGCGTAATCAGCAACATCAACAGCAGCATAGGCCACAGCCGGTTATAAACCCCGAGATGAGATTACCTCAGGAATGGACTTATTAACAAAAATCTTTTTTTAGATGTTTCTAACCAACATATATCTCTTACTAATAGTGTTGTTTTGTTGGAAAAGAAGAAAATGAAAACAAAAAAAAAGGTTCTTAGTTAGAAATTGGTTGTTCTTGATGGATGAAAGAAAGAAAGAATGAAAGGATATGTTTTTTGGTAGTGTTAGATGGAAAATAAAGTGGTGGTCCTGTTTTGTGGAAGATTTTTAAGTAAAACAGAAGCAGATGAAGCCATTGAAAAGCTTGTTTTTGTGGGTTTTTTAGTTGTTTGTTGGGAGAACAGAAGAAAAAAAAATCAAGTGGAGCTTAGAGACGAAATCTATGTAATAAGTCCAGTAACGTCAGTCAGTGCTCAAGGTTCAAGCTGGGAAGGAGGGATATTAAGCTTTTGGTTCCTTTGTTCTTTGCCTGGTTTTGTCCTTTTTTTTTTCAAATTTTTTGTGGGGTTTTATTTTACCTTTGGGATTTTCTTGTAATGGCATAGGGCTGAGGTGAAAAATTGAAATCTTTCCCTCTCCTCTCTAAGATCCATCACCCCTTATCCACTGTCTGTCTCCGGAAAGTAATAAGTGATATATAAAATACTACTAGTAGTACTATTCTTACTATTATTGCAAGTGCTTAACATGTCAGTTTCTTTTTCTTTATAGTCTTTGTTTTGCTTCTCTTTAATGGATACCCATAACTTTAATTTTTTGAAAGTAATGGGTCAATGGATTCCCACACCAAAGTGTTGTAACGTTTGAAACTGCCGCTGATATTTGAGTGTTTGTTTAGGGGGTCTTGGATTAGTGCTAAGTTGTTATGTTTTGTGATAACAAAGAGATGAGCTGGGGGTGAGTTGGGAATGTTGCTGTAAATAGCTGGAATTTGTCATCTTTCTCCCTTGAGTCTAAGAGGAGAGACAGCTTTTCCACTGTACTTACATCCCCAAAGTAGTCTTCCACTTCTCCCCATGAGCTCACCACCTCATTTGATGTGTTTTCTCTCTCTCTACTTTTCCCACACACTCTCTTGGTCGGGGTGTCGGTTAATAGTCTTATGAGGAGGATTTAATAAAAGGGATTATGGGTCTTCATGAGTCATTGGGACGTGCTTAGATTCACCTCACGATGGAGGTTAATGGATCTCGAGATTCCAACTGTTTGAGGAGATTCCAACTACAATTTGATGATTTTTAAGTTTTTGTTTATAGTGGGAATGTCAATTTCTAGAATAAAGCTTTTTCTTCTCGGGTTGTGTATCGTGTTATGGGGAGAAGTATGGGATTTGTAGTAGGAGGAGGAATGGTTTAAGTCTTTTTATTAATGTGTTTCGAGTCTTTTGGTACTAAACACACGGTAAAAGAGGTGGGAAAGAAAAGAGTGAAGACAAAAGGAAAAGGTTAATACTTGTTGAGAGGACTTGAATATTTGCTTAGGGTTGAAGCATATCATCGTTCATGGCTCTTTTAGAGTATTATGGTATGAAATGCCAAGTCGGACAAATAAATTAAACTCATTTTCACTCTCTCCTCTCTAGCTCTCTCTTCTTTCTCAAAAAAACCCATCTAAAGTTCCATCTTCACTGCTCAGATCTGGTCATTTAGGACCGGATCTGAGCAGGTCACAATCCATTTTCTTGCTTTCATAGATTAGTTGCTTAGTTTTAGGTTATTTTGATGTCTTTTACTTACCATTTGGTGAGGTTTTTCTACTCCTTCAAGGAGGTTTATCTACACCTTCAAGGAGGTTTATCTACACCTTCAAGGTGGTTTTATCTACTCCTTCAAGGAGGTTTTTGTACGTTCTAATGGCGGTTCTTGGTTGTTTTGGGTTTTAAGATCACTAGGGATGTACTCCAACGACGAAAACTTCATCATAGTTGTCTCCGGCGACGGAATCTACATCGGAATCTTCATCATTTATCTTTCCGGCGACGGGATCTTCATCGGTGATTTATTTGACGACGGAAGTTTCATCACTAGCTACAAGAGATTTGAGCAAATCACTCCTATTTTGGGAGCATATCTTTTTATCGAAGAAAAACAAACAAAATGGTTGGAATATATTTCCGAGTATAACCATTCTTCCTTCGATTCAATCGGGTCTTATTCATACTTGTATTTGTCTTACTCCGTTAATCCTTCTCTTTCTCTTGTCGGATTTCTCGATATTGTACTTCTACGGTATGTTCATGGTTTTTTGTATTCTCTTATTTTCGATCTTCAACTCAATGTAACCTCGAATTTCCATTAATAAAAAGGTTCTTTGATTTTCAAAAAAGAGTATTATGGTATGGGAGTTATTGCGTATTTATGCATTTGTTTGTTTGTGTGTTTTAGGTGAAGATTGATTGATTTTGATGTGCATTTGGGGTTTTGCATTACCCACACCCTTACACTTTGTGGTGGTGCACTCCCGGGTGATTTGTTTCAAATCGTATTTGAGAATGTTAGTAAGATGCCAGCAATGGTGCAAGTGGGTCTTGTGGTTCGCAAAATAGATAGATTCATAGTAAATACCTAGAGGGTTGACAAATAGTGCTATGAAAGCGAGAGAGGCATGAGACTACGTCTAATCTTCCCACCATCAACGTACAATTAAGCACGATCCTCTCTAATAATTAGAGGTTAACTAATAATCTTTTAAAGCAAATCATTAGGTTGGAATATTTGGATGGACGGATAGGTCATTAAGGGAGCAACTTGCTTATTATCTCTAATGCATACACAAATTGGTACTCCCTCCGTCCCAAAAAAATAGGCCAGTTTGACTTTTTCCTATTTTTTTCCAAAGTTTTCGAAACTTAATTGAACTAAAAATATTTGATTTAAACTAAGTTTTTTTTTGCTAACCCATGATACATGTCAACTATAAACCAATCATGAAAAAAAATTTAGTTCAAGTCAAATATTTTTAGTTCAATTAAGTTCCCAAAACTTTGGAAAAAAATAGGAAAAAGTCAAACTGGCCTATTTTTTTTGGGACGGAGGGAGTATATAGTTATTCGAGATGCAGACATTTCTTAGTTAAGATTGGTGCATATCTTGGGACAATTATCAACAATCTCGTAGATACCCAATTCGACATATTGTTTGATTAATTAAGAGACAAATAAGCGTAACACGCCAATTATGGGTGGAGGGACGTATGATTTCGTTCCACATGAAAGTGAAACTTTAAACCAATTAGCTTAGATATCTTAGAGCATCTTCCGGATGGTTCTCTCCGGTTGCAATGTGTTTGTGTCATGCATGTGTGAAACTACCTCAGAACATCTCTTGAAGTTCATTTTCTATCTGGTAAAGTTTGAATTGCAAAAGGTTCTGAGCTTCGTTGATACATACTTTGGATGCAAGGCGTGATTAAGCCATGCGAATTGTCCAGTTTAATTACTGGCTGTTTTAGGGGCCGGCTGATTTAGTAGGGAAGCCGGAAAACAATATTACTATCCTAGGGGATGTTATAAGGGGTGTCAAAAAATAATGAAAAGTCTAAATTACCCTATAAAATAAAAGCCTAGTTTTGTAACCAAAAACAAAATCTAAATCTCCTCTTCCACTTCTTCCCATGTTTCACCACCATTACTGCCGGCACATAGGGCCGCCACCACCACCTCCTCCGCCGCCACTGCCGCCGCCACCACATCCTCCTCAATGAAAGTGATGAATATGCCTGAAAATCAGTTTTATTATTTAATTTTGTCTATGACTCCATTTTTATGCGTGAATTGTTTGATTGATTGATTAAGAAATAGGGTTCAATGAGATTTTCGTCTGGATTAAACCCTAGAATAACCGAAATATTAAGTTTCCAGAATTTTCGTCTGGATTAGTTCTGTATTGCATGCATTGTTTCTAGACGAAAAATTTGAGTTTGTTAAATTATGTCACAACCAAGCTAGCCGAAAAAAGGGTAAAATGTGAAAAATCCAGACGAATTTTAGTTTCGGTTTGATTATCTAGGTGAATTCCAGACGAAAAGTTGGGTTTGTTAAATTGTGTCACAACCAACCTAGCCGAAAATAGTGTAAACTGTGAAAAATCCAGACGATTTTTGTTTCGGTTTGATTATCTAGGTCAATTCCAGACGAAAATTTCTCAAATTCGCTAGAGTCTGTATAGTTTCGACTGAAATTTCTTTCAAAAATCTAGACGAAACAGGAAATTACAGCACAATGAAAATTTCAATTTCCAGAAATTTCGGCTGGATTTGTTGACAAAAATCCAGACGAAATTTAATGGTGGTGGTGGCGCCATTGATGTCGATAGTAGCGGTGGTGGTGGGATTGGTGCCAGTAGTGGTGGTGGTGGTAGCGTTGGTGCCAATAGTGGTGGCGGCGACGGCTCTGGTGCCGGTAGTGGTGGGGGTGGCGGCGCTTGAACATTTTAGTTATAATTAAGTAGCGGTAGTTTGGCAATTAAGAAAATATTTGGATAAGGGGTTTTGGAAAAAAGCTATTGGATACCCCTATTTTGTCTCATTATCCGGCTTCCCTACTAAATCAGTCGGCCCCTAAAACAACCCGTGTTTAATTGCAAATAAAATTTGCCCAAAACAAAATTCTCTTTGGAACACACCGTAAGACATCAGTGGTACAAGTTTAAAGTGTCGGAAGATAGTCCCAAATCACCTAGATCAACCTTAACAAGTTTAAAGTGTTGGAAGATAGTCCCAAATCACCTAGATCAACCTTAATGAACCTAAATATAATATGAAAGGGCAACTTCAATCAACTACTTCAATCATTGTTAATTGGTTTTGAATTGGCTGCCAACAAACTTTAACATGGTATCAGAACTAGGTTTGTGGTGTGTGGGGGTTGGATTCTCTGATCCAATGGCCCTCTCCCTGCTAGTTCATGTTTGCTAACCACCAAACCAAAACAAAGTGACATAGGTTATAAACTAAAGCCCCGTTTGGGATTGCTTTTTTTCTATCAAAAGCACTTTGTACTAAACTTGTAACCAACTTTTACATAAAATTGTGTTTGGTAAAAAAATTTAAAGTGGTTTTTGGAGAAAAACACTTCCATTTTTACCATCACTTCCTTTTACCCTGTTAAAAGCATTAAAAGCATAAATTGTTGACCCACATAATTTTATTTAGTTAATTATCCATTTTAACCTTGTTAATTTACTAAAATGACAAATTTTACCCTAAAAAATTGTACATCATTACATATTATATTCCCTATTTCAATTTTTTCCCTCTTTTTTTCTTTTGAAATAAGATAATCATCATTTATATTTATTTAAATATTTCGAAATTAAAAAAATGCATTTATTTTAACTATATTATATTTAACAATAAATAAATAAAACATGTCTATTTCCGCTATTAACTACATCATCAGCACTTTTGCAGTTTGTTAGTCATGCAACACTTTCTATATTATAGTTTACCAAACGCCTTACTGTTTTATTTTTACAGAACAACACAACAACGCGCATCACAGCACAACATAAAATCACTTTTTTTTTTCGATAAACTAAAATTTTTATTGAGTACTCAATCAACACTGAAGTTTTGTTCTTTTGACAAAGGATCATACACAAAAGAAGGGAAATTAACTGCAGAATCTAAAAAACAATTTGACTTCCTATCATATTTTGAGACACCATCAGCTACTTGGTTGTCATCTCAACTCACAAAAGTAAAATAACATGAATCAAAAGAACTACTTAAGAACTTGATGTGCTGGATGATATTATTGTTCTCCCAATGCACTTGTAATGTAGAACCCGTAATGGATTGAATCACTAGTTTATCATCCGCTTCAATATGAATTTTCCTGAGCTCCTTAGCTTGAGCCCATTGTAAAGCTTCACATACTGCTAAACACTCCCCTTGCTCTACACTTACGATTCCATCCCAGCAGCTTCCCCTGATGCCTTCTCACTGACCTGTCGAAACACGCAAAACCAAACCAGTTCCCAAACGGTTAGTATCACTGTCAAAAGAAGCATCAACGTTAATCTTAATAGTACTAGAAGATGGTGGCAACCAGTTAGAAACTATATTAGTAATAGGATTATGCAGTAAAGGTGCAGAGGATAGCATATGATGAAGTCTTTGTTTTTAGATAAAAAAGTATTGTATCATATGCAGAGAATTAAAAGGATTCAGAAATTTATGTTGATAGATTGAATCGCATCGATCTTTCCAGATTATCCAGGCTGTAGTCATCAAAGAGTAAAGAAGAGGTTCATCATCAATAATCTGACTTGAAGCGAACCATGACACCATCCACTCTGATACAGGGATGTTACTAGCAAGAATTGCATCAATATTAACATTCCTTCCCCTCCATACTGCTCTTGCATGTCGACGCTGCAGAAGTAAATGCTCAATTGTTTCATCAGTTAAACCACAACTTCCACACTGAAGTTCATGTTGCGAATTTCTGAAAGCTACCCTGCATCTTGTAGAGTTGATCTCTCTAATGCATTTCCATACAAAAAATTTGATTATATGTGCAACTTTAGTAGCCCATAAAGATTTCCAAACCGTTGTGTCAATTATTCTTCCTCTTAAAGACACATCTTGTACTTCATTGCAGAGAAAGTTGTAGGTGCTCTTTATTGAGAATTTTCCATTTCTTGCTGGCATCCATAACATTTTATCTTCCTTTGAAGTATTCACAAAAATGCTCTGAACTTTATAACTCGTAGGACCATCAAAAATCCGATTAAGAAGGGTTATGTTCCATGAAGAATTATTTGGGATGAGTAGCTCAGAGACAAACTCAAACTGTGAAGCAATAGTACTAACAACTTGTGGTGGATGAGATAACCCAGTAACCCATCTATCTTGCCAAATCTTAGTTTTTTGGCCATTGTTCACCTCCATGAAATAACACTTCTGAACTATTTTAATCCATGTTTCATTCCCACTCCACATCCAAGAAGTGTTAGTTGGGAATGAAACTTGATGTCTTAACTCTCCATTACTGTTATACTTGGCAGCTACCACCTGAGCCCATAATTGATCTGACTTATTGCATAACCTCCAAGCTAATTTGGTGAGAAGAGCAATGTTTAACTTTTCCAAATCTCTGAAGGCTAAACCACCCTTGTTTTTAGGCACACACAACTTGTCCCAAGCTAACAGATTTGTTTGACTTGTAAACCCAAATTTTTTTTTCTCTAAATGGAAGTATGATGTTCCAAGAAAGTTACTGGTAGCTTGAAAACACCCATTTGATATAGTGGAACTGAATTGAGAACATATTTTCCCATTGTGCTCCTACCTGCTTGAGTGAGTGAAATAGAAGACCATCTGTTTAATCTATGTTCAAAAATCACTTTTATAAAACTCATAGCAATTCTAAACTCGCCTTTAAGTCATTTGGAGCTCATTTTCAACTTTCAACTTCATAAAGTGTTTCCTATTTCCTTGATTCAACTTTTCGCTTAAACAGATGCTTGAATCATGTGTAGAGCGCCCAATGGTTTGGCACAAGAAAAATCTTCTTTTTCGTCCAATGAAAAGACGCAAGGTTTCTGACCTCTGTTGATAGTTCAGTTTTTGGCCCATCATGGAAGATCAATGGCTATTATTCTATGCTCCCAATCATTTGGTGAATTTCGCAATTCCAAAGGGCGCAATATGCTTGAATTTAAGTTAAAACACAAGACTTAGCCTTTCATTCAGTATGACGTAGTTGTGCAAGTTGAGAGTTGAATTACTCTTCCATAAGGCTTAACCTAACCCCTATTGTTCTCCAAGTTCAAGATCCAAGGTGAAAAAGTGTCCTATATTCTCCCGATTCAAATTCATATCCAAGGTCTAGCAGGCTTGGTTTTTTAGTTGAAGCAACTTCTGAGCGTCATATGATAGGGCACACAAAAAGTAGGTTAACGGTTGGGCGCAAACAAATCTCTTCTATCAAATTTAATCATCCTCTAGTGATCCGACGATCCAAAGCAAACTTTCGGTTTCCGCTATATGATATGGCGTTTTCGCCATATCAAAGGGCGAATTTAGCTTGATTAAAGCCAAACCACAACGGGCAGTTACCCATTCAAGTTGATGTGTCCATCCAAGTTTTTTCCTAAATCTTGACACCGTAGGATTTAGCCCAAGAGCAAACACTACGTACGATGCCACTTTTCTTCGCCATATATGTGTGAAATTTCGCTAAGCCAAGAAGAGAAAAAAACACGCTACGGCCTTGGGTATATTTAGGCAGAAACTGAGTTTCTACCTCGCCGAAGTCAAATGTGGACCTTGACTGAGCGGAACTGAGTTTCCGGCTAAACCACCATCAATCAAATTACTATCGCTAATGAGCAAAACTGAAACAATTCCAGATTTGTTACGTTTTCGAACTAACCTCATTGAAATAAACACCAACATTCAATAGAAATATATATAATAAAATCAAAAGCTGAAGAATTAGTTGAAAGAATCAAGTTGGCACAATATCAACAATATTCAATAGAGCATTGAATCCAAAGTTCCCCAAAAACTTACACAACACAACTGGCCCTAAAACAAATCGATTCAAAACCCTAAAATTTGCAATTCTAAATTACAATGGAAAAAAAAAGTTTATTTGACGCTAGTTAATAACCTTACTGATCACAGACGTCTTCTCTTAAGATATTCTCGTTACTCCCAGAAATGAATTTCTGATCAAAATAACATTATCTTAAACTTCAAAAGGGATTCTTGGGAGCATAGCTTCAACCTTTATACCTTCTTTTAGAACAAACATTACCCATTATATAGATACTTCCCATATCTATGATCATCAACTAGCTTAAAATCAAGATCAAATTCACATATTTATTTGAAAAAGTTCGTACGCAAAGATTTGGTAGTTAGATCATTTACAAATGAATGGACTTTTTGTTTATCACCAAGGCTCTAAAAGGAGAATGATTTACATAATATATGAGTGAAAATATGTTAGACGACTTTATCACGTGAGAGAAAAACAAAAAAAAAAGATTCAGGCTAGAGCAATTATTTTTGCTTGAAAACTCTGTCGCAACTTAGTATTTGCGGCGGAAACAAGGTACTTGCCCATCAAGCCATGGCCCATGAGCACTACAAAATTATACTCAGTTTAACCATGTTAATTGGCTTTGGGCTAAAATATGACCAAATTGTCTACATTCTTCTAGACATAAAGAGAATCATAGTGCATGCTCTTATAACCATCGATTTATTGGTATGAGTACCTTATTCGCGTGTACAACTCCCAAATACCCTTACACAGGTGATGATAATCCCCGAAATGTTGTTTTGCTTAACTTACCTTATATAGAAACAGTACATTCAAAAGAAACAAAATCTTCAACAACTGTTTCTGTATTAGGATTTTATTGTGCTTAATTAGAAGTTGAAAAAACAACAACAACAACAACAATCAAAACCAAATATCCGGTCCTCAGATATATTTTTTTTTTTTGTACGTGTGGTAGACATCCCATAAGTTTCATTCATGATAAATTTAAAATTACATGTACTTCAAGAACATCAAGATCAAATTTCAAATTATAAGTAAAAAAGTACTAGAATTGAGTATTTCAGGAAAAAAAGTAATGATATACCAACAAAAATACCGAGCAACCTGAAGATTTAAGGTATGGTTTTCATAGACTAATCTCTTCTTTTAGAAAGCCATATACCTAAGAGCAGAGAACTAAAGCTAGTTGTTGAAAGTTGTTAAGGTTTGGAGAGAGAATTTTTTTTTCCCAAGAGAACTAAAGGCGGTCCCAAGACATTTTTAAGTTTATCAAAACCAAATGTTGTTTTTTGTTTAAATAGCTGGGTATTTCGTCCTTGTTTATCAAATTCTAGAACGAAATGCCATGTTATCCAGTTGATGTGCAATTGATCATGTATATTTTGAGTATATGTTATCTATGTTATTGAGGAGACTGCATGAAACATTCAAGTCACCTTTCTTTATGCTTTCGTGGAGACCTTTTACAAATACGGTATGTCACACCATTGCAACTACGCAGTTTGATACTCCTTTTAATTAGGTTCCATAGTTCACGTATCTTAATCAAAGTGAGTAGAGGCAATATGCCGACTCGGCAGTGGTTGGCCAAATGTATTACAAATATGATATGCCTTAAACTAACAAAAAGTTTTTTGAATCATAGGCTTTAGAGTTGAAAGATTTCTGCAGTTACGTCTGTTGGG
>JAJJMA010095369.1:0-11955 GCA_023529015.1 Papaver nudicaule
ATGCTGACTCTGATCCTACACAATGCATCTACATACACAAACGGCATATTTATTTGTGTCTGTTTGAAGGCTGCCTGGCAGTGGTTACAGTTTTAATTGATCAATTCCCATTTCTGTTGTAGTTCCGTTCTGTAATTTCCTTCCCATTCAAAAGTATGTTTCGACACATAATCTAATACATAGCACACAATATCATTATAGCATTCGTTATTACATGATTAAATAGGTACTTGCATAAGATATGCAAGTACACTTGCGCTTATTCATGGGCGGCACCCACCCATGCATTCACTCACACTTTATTGTAGTACGTCATTATATTATATTTTAATACATTGAAATCAAACCAAGAGCCATGATAACATAGTCATAATGCTTCATTTCCAGCAACATCCCTGTGGTCATCAGAGACGCACACTGGTGCTCAGTTTCCATTTTCGTATTTATCACCATCATAATTGTCTTGGTCTTTACAGTCCTTGCAGTATTTGCAATCGTCGCAGTCCTTGTAGTTTTCACATTCTTTCCAGTCTCCACAGTTTTTGCAATGTGAACAATCCTTGCAGTTCTGGCAGTCTTTGCATTTCTGTAGCAGCTTCGATCCACAACAGCAGCAACCTCTATGACTGGCTTGCAAGAGCTGCAAGTACAAGCTTTTCTTTCAATACGGCCGCCTAACGAATCAACATGTCCACTTCTATTTTTGGTAAAGGGTGCAGTATATTAAAACTAACCAGGTAAAACTGGTGAAGTAAATACACAAGATAACGGACTAGAGCGACTATTTGCCTGAGTTACAAAGGAAGTATATTGATCTAAAGTAACCGAAATTGCATCAGATTTGTCAGAAATTAACAGAAATTAAAGAAGGGTAAGGCAGCTAAGGCTTCCATGTTTGCAGTCTTGTAGATTTAAAATGTCAGCTGCACTATTACCCAGTCTACGAATCGATTTTGCTTGCTGAAGCAGGTTCTTGCTTTGGCATTTGAAGTTACTCTAGAGATTCCTGGTATAAAAGAAATAACCCCCTCAGCCAGTCTCCTTCAATATGGAAGCTTGGGGTGGCCATGTTGGTTGCCCATTTTGCTGTTTCCAACAAAGCTAAAGCTTGAGCCTCTTCTGGGTAGCAGCTCTGGAATATCCTGCTTTTGAATCTGAGCATGTACCTGTATCATCACGTAAAAGCAATATAAACCCATAGTTGGAATAGGCGCAGTCCATTTCTTGTTAATATTTTCAGTAATCAAGTGAGCGTTAATGTGTGAGAATTGCTCCGTGTCTCAAGTTCAGGTCTGTGCCAGAAATTAAGGTCTCTGGATTCCCAAGGAAGTCTTAAGCACTTGTCTTGGAGACATTCTGAAATTTCCTTACGCACCTTTCCTCCAATATGAACCAGCATTTTGTGGCAGCTAGTTCTATGGAACTGGAATCAGAATCACCGTTTACCCAGTTATGCTAATTATTGATGAAGTCAGTAGCTGTGTGAACAGTGTGTGTAGAGGGTGCAGGTGGCGACATCCAAATGCTTTTAGCAAATCGACAATAAAAGAAAAGATAGTTAAAAAAAATTCAATAAATTCCAAGATAGTGACTTACTTTTGGCCATGTTTTTGCAGCCAGTCTGAGCAATTTTAGCTGATCTTTCAATTCTGCATCTTCAATTGATGCAACATAATCAAAGATTAGTACTGCACATTAGACAATAAGGATAAAGTTGTGCAATTCTTTCTTTATTATTAATAAACTCAGTCCACAATGACCTATGATGTAAGTAAACAGTCAATTGACCATTGTGATGACCTTACCGTTCCCCTTACAATTTACATCAATCTTATCTAGGTTTCAGGAATATCAAAGTTTTTGAGTTGATCTGCAGACAAGGAACTGGTTAACAGAGATTTGGTGCCATTGGTCAGTGAAAATTTCCTTCCGCGCATTTCTTTGAGAAACTCTAATGCTCTTGTCACATAATTTTTCTGAAGATAACCATAAATAACGGTATTATACGTCCAGGCATCTGGCATGCAACCTTTCTTTTTCATTTCAATGATCAGTTTTTCGGCTTCAACAAACATCCCTTCTTTGCACATACCATTGATCAAAGTGTTATATGTTATAACGTCTGCAACTAATCCAATGTCAGGGATTTCGGAAACCAATTGCTTCGCCTTTTCAATGTTTCCAGCTTTGCACAACCCATTCAGAAGTGTGTTATATGTAACTATATTCGGAGATACTCCATTAGATTGCATCTCGATTAACATGCTCTGTGCCGGTCTAACTTTTCCAGCCATGCAAAGTCCATGTATTAGTGTATTATAGGTAACTTGGTCGGGTTTCAATCCCTTCTTTTGCATTTTTTGGCACAGGTGAATAGCTTCATCAAACCTAGAAATCTTGCAGTATCCATGAATCATCGCATTGAAGCTGTAAACATTTTGTTCGAGGCCCTTATCCTCCATCGAGTCAAACAATCTCTGTGCCTCCTCAAGTTTACCTGTCAAACACAGACCGCATATCATGGAATTATAAGTATATACAGTAGGTTCTTTGCCGACTTTGATCATCTCATCAAATATGTTGCAAGCTTCTTCCATCCTTCCATCTTTAATCAGAGAATTTATTAACACATTATACGTAACTACAGTGGGCGAAATCCCACTCTCCACCATTTCATCAAAATATCTTATCGTTTCCTTCCATAAACCATGCCTGCAAAGCCCATTGATTATAGTATTGTAAGCATATGAATTTGCAGAAACTCCTTGCCCAGACATGCTATCGAATAACCTAACAGCCTCACTTAACCTGTCAGAACTGCAGAGCCCATGTATTAGAGAATTGTAAGTATATGAATTCGCAGAAACTCCTCTACTAGACATGCTATCGAAGAGTCTGATAGCTTCACTTAACCTGTCAGAATTGCAAAGCCCGTTTATGAGAGATGAATAGACAATGACATTTGGTACAATTTTCTTATCATCTACCATTTCAGAAAACAGATTCAGAGCGTCATCAACTGATCCACTTTTGCATAGTGTGTCTATAATCACACTATAAGTAACAACATCCGGTTTGCAACTCCACTTCCCCATATTCCTCTGCAACTCAATAGCATCGTGTAATTTACCAACTCTACAGAGCCCGGTAATTAACGCACCACACACAACCGTATTCGGTTGAACTCCGCATTCAGTCATTTTATCAAACAGCTCACGAGCATACTGAACCTCCTCTCGCAAGCACAACCCATTGATCAAACTACCAAACGTGATGACATCCGGATCATAACCCCTCTTAATAATACCACCTAATAAACTAAACCCACAACCAATTTCCTTCAATTCACAACAACAATTAATCAAGATGTTCAATCTAACATAATTAGGTGCAATTCCAATATCATTCATCTTGTTATACATTGTTATCACATCAGAATAACACTCCATTTTAGAAACTGAACTGAGTATATGATTGAATGCCATACCAGAAGGTATTGGATTCATGGAAATCATGCTGTTAAAGTAAACCAAAGCATCGTCTAAGTTGTCGATTTTTCGAGACTTGTAGCGATTCTTCACTACATTTTCTAAATGAGCTGTTTTTACAGATGATAGCAGGTTATGGATATGATTATGGAGAGGGATTAATGGTGATAAAGCAGAAGAAGAAGAAGGGTGTTTAAGGATTACCTTTCTCAGGAGAAGAATCATTGTCTTTCAGCTCTTTGATCGAACAGTTTACGCCTCTGAAAAAGGGATTACATAAAGGAGGTTTTTAGGAGAATCTTTTCTTTTGACCTCAACTATGAAATGAGGCCGGGTTCACAGGGTAGAGGTTTAAAACGTGCCAACCTAACGCAGCCCGTCATTCAAAAAGGCGTGCCTAGCATGGTCCTACGGTTTTATTTCCCGGTTTTTTAGGGACTATGGTGAATTAATGGGGGTTGTAGTCCTCTAAAAATCGTTATGGTTTCCGCTTTGTACTGTGACGATTTTGGAAAATCGTCATGGTTTTCGCTTTTTACTGTGACGAGTTTTGAAGGACCACAGTCCCCATAAATTCATCACAGCCCCCAAAAAAAATCAGATTTTATTTCTAACGCCACAAAACTATTTTCAGTCTTTGATGAAAATTTTGTGATGAAATTTTGTGATGGAAGTGAATTTTAAGTCCCATTAAAAATCAGGGATTGCTTAATTTATTGGCGGGATGTAAGATACTAATTTCTAACATGAGTAGAAATATCATTTTCTCATGTGAATATGGATATTGCTAAGGTGAGTGGGTTTCCATAGGAAGTTAATCTCTTCTTTAATGGACGATCGAGATTTAAAGCTAATCTCAAATCCTAGGACCTTGATCCTCTCTCTGCTATCGTTATAATAGAGTTCAAGAAAATAAATAACTCATTTCATATAATGGCTAAGAGAGAGATACGGAGAGTTCTGTTAGTACGCGCATCCCTTTTCTTGGTCCGTCATTAAGTTAGTATTCTATTGGAAGAAGGATTTTGGGGTGCACTATGAGGATCACATCATGGCGTCGTCGTCATCAGGTAATTCTCTATTTACATAAAAATTAAGTGTGATATCATATAGTTCAAGGATCCTATTATGTAATGTTGATGATGGCACGGGTTGAACGGGTTGACCCAACCCTAGTCCCACCCCCAGTATGCCCCTTTTCAAGTGCATTACAACACTATTAAAGGAAAGTGGACATCCAATGAATTTGGCAACATGCTAGTTCAAGAGGAAACTAAGATAAGCCGGTAAAAGCTTAATGAAGCGCATTTCGTGAATCATCAAGTGGCGAAGAATAAGCGCAAACCTGAAAACTTACAAGAAACAGTTTAGGAAGACGTAGCAATGAAAGAAGGTGATCGGACGACGTTACCTTTGTTAGAGCCAGAGGAATCATCTTTCTGTCTAGGAAGAAGAAAAAGAAGATTGGCTTCAGCTCTGAACCAGGCCCAGGCCCACTGGGGTGATAGGATTTTTATTTTCTATTTTTGCCTAGCAACTTGTGCGAGGCAGGACCCATTAGGTGACGATACAAGTTACGAAAATCGCCAGCACCAAATTGTTTAGTGAAAACTTGTGTGAGACAGGCGGCAGGAAAAATGAGGCTATGCGGAGTAGAAACTAAAAGCAACCTTTGACAAAGAATTTGCAAGATTTTCCAATCTGTTACAGCATCAACCACACCAGCAATAACCCCTATGACTGGCTTGCAAATGTTACAAGCACATCATTAAGACCTCTAACAAATCAACATGTCCAGTGTCGACTACCATTTCTTCCTCAAAATCTGATTTAATAAAATCCAAGATAGTGACTTACTTTTTTGCAGCCAGTCTGAGAAACTTCAGCTGATCTTGCAGTTCTGCATGCTGCATCTTCAGTTGATGCAACATAATAAAAGATTAGTACCGCACATTAATTAGAGAATAAGAATGATGAAGCTATGCAATTCGTTCTTTACAAGTAAGGAAAATATGCTACCAGCCTAAATGTTTAAAGATATCTACTCTATAAAACTCCAAAAAGAAAAACACAACAAAAAGTAAGTAAATAAACCAGCTAGAAGTTGGCCATCGTGATAACCTTACCGTTCCCCTATTGCAAGTTATAACAATCTTATGATTCTTATCTAAGTTTCAGGAATATCAAAGTTTTTCAGCTGATCTGCAGACAAGGAACTGATTAATAGAGATTTGGTGCCATTGGTCAGTGACAATTTCCTTTCGCGCATTTCTTTGAGAAACTCTAGTGCTCTTGCAACATTATTTTCCCCAAGGTAACCCCTAATAATGGTATCATAAGTAGTGGCATCTGGTATGCAGCCTTTATTTTTCATCTCATTGACCAGTTCTTCGGCTTCAGTATACATCCCTTCTTTGAACATACCATTGATCATAGTGTTATATGTTATAACGTCTGCAACTAATCCTTTGTCAGGGATTTCAGAGAACAATTGTCTCGCCTTTTCAATGTTTCCAGCTTTGCACAACCCATTCAGAAGTGCATTGTAAGTGACTATATCTGGAGATACTCCATTTGTTTGCATCTCAATTAACATGCTCTGTGCCGTTCTAACTTTTCCAGCCTTACATAGTCCATCAATTAGTGTACTATGGGTAACTTTGTCGGGTTTCAATCCCTTCTTTTGCATTTTTTGAAACAAGTCAATAGCTTCATCCAACCTAGAGCTCTTGCAGTACCCATTAATCAACACATTGAAGCTGTAAGCATCTTGTTCAAGGCCCTTATCCGACATCGAATCAAACAATTTGTGTGCCTCCTCTAACTTACCTGTCAAACACAGACCATGTATCATGGAAGTATAAGTACGTGCGTTAGGTTTTTCCATCTCATCAAATATCCTGGAAGCTTCTTCCATCCTTCCTTCTTTACTCAGAGACTCTATTAAAACAGTTAAAGTAACTACAGTGGGAGAAATTCCACTCCCCACCATTTCGTCCAAATATCTTATTGTTTCCTTCCATAACCCTCGCTTGCAAAGTCCATTAATTAGAGTATTATATGTATATATATCCGCAGAAATTCCTCGACTAGATATGCTATCGAAGAGTCTAACTGCTTCACTTAACATGCCAGAATTGCACAGCCCATGAAGTAGAGAATTATAAGTATAAAGATCCGCAGAAACTCCACAATTAGACATGCTATCGAAGACTCTAACTGCTTCACTTAACCTGTCAGAACTGCAGAGCCCGTGAATTAGTGTATTGTAAGTATGTATATTAGCTGAAACTCCTTGACTAGACATTCTATCGAAGAGTTTGACTGCTTCACTTAACCTGTCAGACTCGCAAAGCCCGTTAATTAGAGAATTATAAACGACGACATCTGGTATAATTTTCTTATCATCTATCATTTCAGAAAACAGATTCAGAGCCTCGTCAGTTGATCCTTTTTTCAATAGTGTGTCTATGATCACACTATAAGCAACAATATTAGGTTCACAATTCCATCTACCCATATTCCTCAGCAATTTAAGAGCATTGTCCAATTCACCAATCCTACAAAGCCCAATTATTATTGTACCACAAGTAACGACACTCGGTTGAACTCCCCTTTCAATCATTTTATCAAACAGTTTAATGGCAGAGTGAATCTTTCCCTGCAAACACAACCCCTTGATCAAACTAGTAAAAGTGAATATATCAGGATCATAACCCCTCTTCAAAATCCCACCAAACAAACTAAACCCATAATCAGTTTCTTGCAATTGACAACAACAGTTAATCAAGATGCTAAATGTAACATAATCTGGCTGGATTCCAATAGCATTCATCTTGTTATACAAACTGATTACATCTGAATAACATTCTTTTTTGGATAGTGAACTAAGTATATGATTGAATGCAAAACTAGATGGTAATGGAACCATAGCAATCATGTTGTTAAAATAACCCAAAGCATCATCCAAGTTGTCGATTTTTCGAGACTTGCAACGATTAATCACTACATTTTCTAAATGGGATGTTTTCACAGATGATAATAAGCTGTGGATATGTTTATGCAAAGGGATGATAAGTGGTGATGCAGAAGAAGGGTGTTTAGAGATTACCTTTCTCAGGAGAAGAATCATTGTGAACTGGGAAACTGGTGGTCTGGGTACCAGAGGCCGGAGACATGTCAATAATGTAGTTCTAGCAGTATCTATGGACCCGAATCATCTGTTTGGCTGCTGGGCAAGTTAAGTCAAGTTATCAAATGTAACCGAGGCGCTCGCCTAGGCTACAAAGACGCACAAGTCGCTTGGTGAGCGCCTCAAATGTGATGCGCACAAGTTGCTTGGTGAGCGCCTCAAATGTGATGCGCACAAGTCGCTTGGTGAGCGCCTCGAATGTGATGCGCACAAGTCGCTTGGTGAGCGCCTCGAATGTGATGCGCTAGCCCACTACCCTTTTGTTACACTCTTCTGGCCACATCAAGCGCCTTAGTCGAGCTTAGGTGCTTGAGGCATGAAGCGATTGGCTTGGCGCCTCCGTGTCAAACAACATAGATGTTTGGTAGGTGTTTGTGATACTAAGGCTCTATGAATTGCAGTAGATTGTTAATGTGCCAATTTTTGAGAATGTAAGCTGAGAATTTGTTTTCTTCTGAGTTTGATTGAAAGTATATTTCATTGAAGCATACACTGAAATTTTACTTTGATTCGGCATTGATGAGGTCCAACCTCCAACGCTTACAAGGGAGACGCCTGACATGGTGTCAACCCAGTTACACTATATGCTAAAAGTATACATTGCTTCTGATCACTGAACTGTACAGTATATCATCTAAGTTCTAAGTAAACTTGCAATATTGGAGGAAATGGCGATTGTACTCGATATTACAGCAATGGCAATCATCAGTACAGCTAAAATCTTGTCCCTCCTTGTTGCGATTCCGTTAATGTCTCTGCGGAATCAAATAGAACTTGTCAGGAAACACAGCGACATGGTGCATTTTTACAGGTGGAAAAGGGATGCAAAGAGAATTGTACCTGAGAACAATGGCGCCTGGGAAGACAAAAGCTACACAGAGGGAAGTTGTGGATCCAAGGAACTGGAAGAAAAACCATATATTCGGGATGGCTATTGCTGCTATGTAAACGAATATGAGAAGTATGCAAGTGAGCGGAACAAATCGAATGTTATGGGAAGACAACAAAGGCCACTCTGGAAAGAGGAATTCGTCGACGTTTACTCTCAGAGAGAAATTAGGTAAAGGAAAAACCAACATTAGATGCAGCGCATAGCTTAGGCGAACCGTATCATTAAGAAAAGTCCCCACTGTGGAACCAAAGTTGTGATCGAAATTGGAGAGTATGTCAGGCATGGTGGAATCCCCAAACAGTAAGTACCCAAAGAACCCAACTGCTGCGTAAACTGCTGCACATAAGACGAGCGATATACGCACAGCCGTTACCATATCAGAAGTTTTCCGCAGTTCAGCTGCAATTGGATGGACTGCATACAAGTGCAAACCAGCGCAACAAGAGTAAAACACAGAATCAACTACAAAATTAAGTAACATAGAGCATGTGCAGCCTCAAACTACCAAAGAAACGAAAAATGCAAGTATCTCAGCTGGTTATTACCATTGAAATGGAAGGTAAAGGCCGACACAATGATAGGAACAGCCGTAAACAGCTCGAAAAACGACGCCTTGTTTTCTAGTACAGGCAGCAATCTAGGCGTCTTGGTTTTACCATGCCAAAGTGCAGAGATTGCTAAAACAGTACTAATAGCAACAAACACCACCGCTAGAAGTACTGATACCGCAGACGTAAACCTCAGCGACTCTACAATCATACCAAAGACAACAATCATAGATTAGTCCGGCAGCCCGGAGACCGTATCGAAAAGACAATCAAACCTTTATGGATTTATCAGTGTTTGTAGTACTAACCTACACGTTTAAGCAAAACAAGAGGCAGCATAACGAAAACGACAGTGAATAGAATAGCAAATGATCTTGAATTCCACCATTGCAATCCAAACCATTCCTGCAACATCCCTGAATGCATTGACTCATTGCTTCCACTTCCACACAGAACATCCCCTGCATCATCCAATAATCAAATTAAACGCAGAAAAAATCAAATGTGCTCGAGGCGCTCGCCTAGGCGCCAAAAGCGCACGAGTCGCTTGATAAGCGCCTGGAGACTGATGCGTCAGCCCATTACCCTTTGATTAAATTTTTTTCTAGTCGCATCAGACGCCTTAGTTGCACTTACGCACTCGAGGCGTGATGCGATTTGGCTTGGCGCCTCGCGCCTCAAACAAGATAGATCGGAATATTCACTATGAATGAAAATTCAAATACTTACCAATAATGATGAGATAAATGATAAGACACCCAAGATTAGTAATCATGATACAAAGCTGCAACATAACCGATCCAACTCGCCCAAACGATTCACCCATCACACCGGCATACGTAGTTTTCTGCTTCTCAGATGATTTTGTAAACCGGATAAGAAACTCAGCTGAGACCTCAGACAAGATTGCAATCACACCGATGAGTATCATTGCTGGGATTACTCCCAGTACTTTGAGTGTTGCTGGGATTGACATGATTCCGGCACCGATTGTGCTTGTTGACACGTTGAATACTGCACCAGAAACTGATGCACCACCGGAATCTGAATTGTTTTCATCTTGATTGGTGTTGTTGAGTTCTGGGAGTAATGGTGTGAAGATTCCGGCATCGTCTTTTGATAGCGTCATGGTGTGAATGGGGATTCTGGTTCTTGTGCTGGGAATGGAAGACGCATTATTATAGGGATTGTGCGGCTGGGAAGAGACTGGTAGGTGGCATTTACTGTGTTTACCAGATAAGTACGTTGACACCCGTAAATGGTGAAATACGAAAATGATATTCACCCCTGGAGTAAATCCCGAGGATAATCCAGCAAGAGAGAGTTATAGTGGGACCTTTTCTCAACTTTACATCACACAAATTTCGATGTTAAGCTTGTAGCGTCTCTACCGTCGGATCCTTTCACTAGATTTTTCACAGGATTTCTTGATGTATACCTAGAATTACTCAGTAAAATATTGAACCGATTTGAAGATTCTTTTCTTTGTTGTTTATGGGCCTATTCAAAATATTTTGACCCACTCAATAAAACAAAATAATAGCATTTCGAAATAAATTCAAAAATTTCTTAGCAGAAAAACATAAATAATGTATGTGGATAGAATGACTTCTTTTTTTTTTTTTTGATGCAATGGACGAAGTAGATAGAATGACTCACGTAAACCGATTATGATTCAAAGTAAATTATCGGTCAATAGGAATATGAATATTAGTGATTGCGGTTTAAAAAGAAAAATCAAAATAAAATGAAAAACATAATCATCACTTGATAGTAATTTAAATATTAATTAAAGCAATAATCAGTCATTAAAAGGCTCAATTAACGAGCGATTATTGCTATCGTTCGAAAATAGACTAGTACATTCTGTCTCTAATAGACTCAATTGACTACCGACTGTTGCGATCGTTAGTTAGAGATATGTTTCCTGCTATGTCAGGAAATTCTGCTCCAAGTGAATATGGAAACACTTGGACGGAGGAGTATGAGGAGGATGAGGAGGAGAACGTGTATTTTGATGACATGGATGCGGATACTATGACAAGAATTTTCAACCACCCTTCTTGCAGGGTCGGTCGATGAAGGAGAAAGTTAAGAGGTGTTGGAATTAGGCGTCGGTAGTCTTTTTTCGCTTTAGCTATGTTAAATTCTTTATGTTATCTTTTCGGATCGTTTGATTCCATATAAATTTTTTTCATGATCATCAACACAATTTGGACTTAACTAAAAAAAATGTTGCGGTCGTTTTTCAAAAATAGAAAAGTCAACAACAAACAAAGGTTGTAACAATAGTCAGATTCTCACCGCCATATTTGCAAGTTGTTTAAAATGATTTCAAGAACAATCGGACATAAGAACAAACGATTACAAAAGGAAAACCTAAAATTTTCAATTGTCTAAAGTCGTTGGGTGGTGATATCAGCGACCTGAGTTCGAAACTCCTCTGCACTGGGGTGGGGCATTTTATTTTCTTTGCCTAGCTACTTGGGCTTGTAAGTAGTGGGCTTCGGTTAAACCTTTAATATAACCTTTCATGTTCAAAATAATAATAAAAAAAAAGATTTAGACATCCCATATCCACTTTCTTTAGTTCGGAAAAATTTATGGGACCAAAGCAATCTCAATCAACCTAAAAATAACTAGATAAATTTAAACAAGACATTTGATGGCAGAATACGTGACCAAAATGTATTTTTTTGGTTATCCTCGCAGATAATCCTGACTTGACCAAAAGATACAACTCCTCTATCCGAATTTGGTCGATTTTATTAGTATCAATCGGGTCGAAAATATTGAGATCGGAGATCGGACAATTGGACATTATTGTTTCAACAA
>JAJJMA010095369.1:12055-28393 GCA_023529015.1 Papaver nudicaule
AAATTTTTTTTTTTTTTTTTTTTTTTTTTTTTTTTTTGATAATGTGCCTTACAGGCAAACAAACTAAACTAAATTGACAATTCTAGGATATGCAACTCCTTGAATGTCATTACATAACAATCTACCTATCTTCTGTGGAGGAGAAGAAATATATGTTTCATCCACTTTATTCTTTGACGCATCCTTGGCTAAATCATCAGCCACAAAATTTGTTTCACGATACTCATGAGTAAATGATATTTCTTGAAACTTGCTCTTCAGATTCATGATGTCAGAAATTAAGCCTTCAAGGTGTAAGGGAGGACTGATTTCATTGTTGCACAGCTGAATTGTGTAAGTAGAATCACATTCCACTTCCAAGCATCTAATCCCTTGTTGAATAGTGAGGAGTAGTCCATCTCTGACCGCCCACACTTCTGCCATGTTATTGCCATTTTGAAAAATCTACTTGCTATAACAAGCCACAAAGCCGCCATTGTCACTCCTAATGACTTCTCCAATACCTTCCTGTAAACCATCAGAAGCATCGTCAATATTAAGTTTGTAGAAGTTTGGCTTAGGGAAGGCCCACTTCACCATCACCATGATTTTATGCCTCATGTTTTCAGTTTTATACTGACAAACAAAGTAGTACTCTCTTGCTCTTTTCAAGGCCAGAGCTAAAGTCTTATGCGCATGAAAGAGGGTTCCTTCGTGAATGAACTTATTCCTGTCAATCCAAATACTCCACAAGACAAAAGGAATTATAGTTGATCATAAAGGATCAAGTCATGAAAGCTTTAGAGAACAAACAAAAATACCGCTATTTGAAGCTCGCGAAACAAACCAAAAATGCCAACCATTTCAATGCATCTCGTCAATATTCTTTTAAATTTAAATCCTTGTGATACTTTGCAAAATCATAAAATATCTTTCGACGATTTTCCTTTGAAAATGGAAAACTTAATCCTCATTCAGAACCAAAATCTAAGAGCTTGTTTGTTGAAATCTCATTAGGATATTTGACTCACTTTTTTGTTAGATACCAAATTTGGATCGGACAAATCTCATTAAAAACTTGTTTTGACAATTGAAAAAAGACTTGCGCTTTAGATTTTTGACTCACTTTTGGTAGATCCAACTTTGGATCGGACAAAGATGGCTTTTGAATGCGCTAAACTCCAAGTCTTCCACAGCTATCTCCGAAGTAGCAACCCCCTCCTCTTCTTCAAGACCATCGAATCTTTTATGGGTTTCAAAAGAAAGGTCTTCTTGAAACTGAATCAGTTTTTTTTTTTTTTTATAAAATTGTGAAAGCTCACCAAAAAAATCCTTCGTCTAGTTTAGACACTTTACCGTCTTACTCCAAGTGGTATCAAGATATATTGACTAAAATAATTTTAGTAGTGCCAAAATTAGGATGGTAAAAACGTGAGAGAATGAATGAACAACGTAGAGTACTGCATTAGTTTCTTTCCGATGTAGAAAGAGGTGTCACGATTATGCACGCCATAAATATCTATCTGATTAAATGCAAATATTTAGAAAAATAAACGGTTTAAAATATGTTAATCATGATTAGGGATAAATCTTATTAGATAGATGGTGTAGTGTTCCTTTATATATGGTTAAGGGAAAACCCATATGGACCGCACATCCATGGGCCGCAGGCCCTATAACACTCCCCCTTGTGCGGTTCAATAACAAAACTATATACATAGTGCTTCACATATAGTGCTTCGAATGTAGTTCTTCAAATGTGTTGCTTCACTAAAACTTTAACAAGGAAAAACCCGCTGGGACAAAACCTTGAAAGATAGAGAGTATAACGTCTCGAGTCTTCGTAAGCTTCTTTGTTGGAGTTGGTCGTGGTAGGTGACTTCTCTTTCAGCTTCATATTTAGTTCTTCAAATGTAGCTATCTCTCCGAAGACCACTGTGTCTAAGTCAATTGTCTCATTAAAAACCTCGCCAGGAAAACCCAAAGGGACAAAGCCTGAACTAAGGAAAATAGTGCAATATACTTAGAACTGAGTTAGACTCGTACATGTTGCCTCGCTAAAACCTTGACAAGGAAAACCCAGTGGGACAAAACCTTGACGAAGGGAAAAGAGTACAACGTGATAAGTCTAGAAGTACGCCTTTGCTCATGCTGAATAACACTCTTGCTTCTCGCTGGAAGTTGTTTCGCTTGACATGCTATCGCGTTCATTTCTTTGATTCTGATGCAGTTCAGTAATATCCATCCAGTCTTCCAGTCTTCAACATTCAGCATATACGCCAAGTGTAGTTGTTGTCGTGTTCTCTCTAAAAACCTTGTCGAGTAACAAAACCCTGTGGGAAAAACTAATCTCGATCGAAGGGAAAAAAGAGTACAACACAGTTTCACATTTCGAATCAAAATATGTCGGCATCATATCATTGGATCCTCCCCCTGATGTCGGCATCTCCCCCTGATTTCATTTGGGGTATAGTCTCTAGACAGTTTCATTAGTCATGAGCTTTTCGAAAGTGACTATAGGTGATGACTCACCATGTCTCCCCCTGATTACTTTCGTTGACTAAGTGATTATTGTCCCTTCATAATCAACAACTTTTCGATTGCACTTCTGGTATTGCAGTTGTCTCATTAAAAACCTTGTTGAGTAACAAAACCCTGTGGGAAAAAGTAACCTCAGTGAAGGGAAAAAGAGTACAACTTACCAGATGCTCCCTCTGATGTAGGACAACTTGTTTAGTACAATACATTCATGGGAGTTTGAACAACTTCTTTAGTCCAATACAGGTAGACACTTCCTTTAGTCCTACGTAGTCAGACAAGTTCTTTAGATCTCTACAGTTTCGCAATCATGGGAGTCGGACAATTCCGTTAGTCCTATACTTTTCACATGTAATCATGGGAGTACAATACAATTTGCAAGTTCATTAGAAAACTCTACTTGCATCTTCATAGGGATAAGAACAAACCCATGTCAATGGTTTCTTTTAGGTATCTAGAGATATTCTTGATACCATTTCAATGACGTTGCGTTGGCGCTGAGCTACATCTAGCTCACAAGTTCACTGAGAACAAGATACTTGGTCGAGTACATTGTATGAGTACAATAATGCGCTTATTGACTTACATAGGGATATTCGTTTCCCAAAACATCTACGTCACCTTCCTATGGACGAGATTGATCTTTACGTACATCTAAAGTTCGACCAATCATGGGAGTGCTAGCCCGGTACACTTTGTCCACATTAAGTTGCCTGAATATCTTATGGACATATGCTGACCGGTGGGGTAATATTCCACAATCTCGATGTTCTAGTTCAAGTTCTAGACACATCCGAGTTTTCCCAAGATCTTCCATCTCAATTTCGAATTTCAAATAGTTTGCGGTTTCTCTTACTTCCTCAAAAGTACCTACTATGTTCATATCGTCGACATAGACAACTATCATTGCAAATCCGGAACTTGTTTCATTTCAAAACACACAAGGGAACAATTTATTATTTCTATATCCCTTCCCAATCAAATGATCACTTAGACGGGTATACCACATCCGTCCGGATTACTTTAATCCGTAAAGTGAGCGTTTCAACTTAATTGCAAACGCACTCCGTGGTTTAGAGTTACTTGATTTTGGGCAATAAAAGGCCATCTGTCACTTTCATGAATATCTCTGTATCAAGATCCCCATAGAGATATTATGTAACCACTTCCATAAGTTGCATTTCAAATCCTTCTGAAACTGCCAAGCTAATCTAATTAGCAGAACATCATGATGTTTGCTACAAGACAATAAGCGATCCAGGGGTTTGTGAGAAACCTCGCGCCACAAGGTGAGTCTTTATACTTTAAGACTTCATTATTCTCACTACACTTTGTGACAAATAACCATGTATGTCCCACAGGCTTTACACTTGGTCGGTTAGCACTACCGCACCAAATACCTGTATATTTGTCAAAGAACTAAGTTCTGCCTGGATTGCGTAGGCCAAATATGCTCTTTGTTTAAATCTAAACAATATAGAGCATGGTTCGATCTCATCGTGCTCTACTTTTGGAGCAACCAAATTATATCATCACTATGCACGCATGATCCTTCCATTGACTCATGTGCACTCTCATAATCCATTAGGATTTCATTGCTCTCTAGAATCATTTAAAACTTCGGAGCGTCCTCCAGTTTGATTCATGGACATATTCAGAGACAATTCTATGAGATGATTTCAGATGATATAAATAGTTAGATTGTGCCTTACTCACCTACTTCCTTTCTAGGTGAGCATCAATCGAACCAGGTGGTCTCTCCAACTTCCTTTATGGAGCCACGGCCTCAACCATACTTCCACAGAGTATAGTTGCAACACCTTAGTTTATGGTGTGTATCCTTAAGTAAGGATTTTTAACCTTGCAGGCAAGCTTGCAGTTGGTATGTTTGATCTCGTCACTTTAGCGATATCAGTGCACATCCTGAAAATCGAAAATCGTTTTTCACTTCAGATTCACATTGTGAAGTGCGGGGATCAAGATGAGACATCGTGGGAAACACACCACGACAATTCATGTCGTTCCCTTAGGAAATACTTTTCCTTACCTCCCCCTAACGACGGGAAGGTTGTCTCATCAAAGTGACTATCCACAATTGTAGCGGTAAAGAGATCGCCTATCAAAGGTTCTTCATAGCGGATATTTGTTGGGGATTCGTATCCAACATAAATACTTAATCGTCTATGTGGACCCACCTTAATACGATGTGGAGGCGTAATAGGCACGTGTACGGCACAACCAAAAAATGCGTAAATGTAAAATATCAGGCTCATATCCCGTTACCAACTGGTACGCAGATTATGGTTGGCTATCAGTGGGTCTAAAGCGAATAAGTAAAGCTGCATGCAATATAGCGTACCCCAAGCAGTAATAGGCAGGTTGGAACGCATAACCAGTGCCTTAGCTATCATCTGTAACCTTTTGATGTTAGCTTCTGCGAGACCAATTCGAGAGTGTATATGGGGTACATGAAGCTCTATGTCAGTTCCTTTAGACATACAAAAATCATCAATTCCTTTAGATGTAGATTCTCCAGCATTATCAAGTCCAACAACTTGATTGTATGATTAGGGTGGTGAGCCCTTACACATATCACTTGTGCTGGAAGCTTTGCAAAAACAACATTTATCGTAGACAACAATGCAAGTATGACCAACGGGTCGAAGCATCATCCAGAACCATAAAATACTTAAATGGTCCGCATTCTGGATGTACAGGTCCACAATATCAACTTGTGAAAATGGAATATTTCTTTAGCATAGGATGGTCTCGATCCTGTCTATGCTAAATCGCAAGCTTTGCATCAATAATGATGTGCCTTCGACGAGGCAACAAAGAAGAATGGGATAAAAGGGGGGGCGCTTCAAATACTTTAGAAGGCGAAAGTTGAACTTCACTTACTTTTGAATGTAAAAGTTGCGCTTCAGTTCCTCTAGAAGGCAAATTTTGTGCATCAGTTACTTTAGAATGCGCATTGTTACTCTTCGTCGTAACAATCTTTTGTCCCATTTTCTTTCTCATTCGAAAGAATGGATGTCCGTGTGAGTTCTTTAAAACACGGGTCATCAAATGCCGACCCGGGTGCCCTAGCCGGTCGTGTCAAAGCTTGTATAAGTCACTAGCCAACAGTTCGTTGTTGGTAACAACATGGGATTCAATAATCCTAATAGTGGTGATGTACAATCCACTAGAGTGACTCATTAGTTTCTCTACGATGCGCTTCCTTTCGCAATCACTAGAGGTAACATAAAGTTCCATTTTCACAGTGAATTTCCAAAAGATAACCAGTTGAATGGGTATCCTTGAAACTCAACAAGGTGCGGTTAGCTCTAGGTGCTTTTAGAGCTTACGTGACTTTAAACCTTGTGCTGCTGGCAACAAGAATTAAGCAGTACTTCGCCTAATTATTACTTTCAATGATCCAATCATCGTAGTCACAAAGGAGTAAAATCAACAAACGGTTGTCTATTTTTTAGGATAGTGCGGGTGGTTCCACTATCAAATGGACATTTGATTTCTCCTTGAGACATCCCTTTAAGTACATCATCCGGGAATGTCATATTGATGAACATTTTATCTCAGGTACTTTTGAGAGAGGAAAAAAAAATCCATTAGAATGACGTCCTTCACATTCTAATATACATGCTAAACAACAGATTATCGTAAGCAAAGTAAAATCTATAACACGTAATAGAACGATAAATACTTACAAATAATTCATGCTTCTAAGAAGGTAAAAACATATTTAGCTAAGCAAGAAAATAGTAGACCAAGATGACTTACAACGTACTTTAAAGCATCTAACAAAACTATTTACAATGAGGTCTAGTAAACCATATAACAAAGAATGAAATGGTTAAGCACAAGCAAAGTCAGGTTTATCCATGATGCGACAACGTCCTTTATGCCATGGAAGCCTGGAATTGCGGAGTTGACATCAAGAGTAAGATCATTTTCTTCCACATAGTGAGATTCTTGTTCGAGAATTTCCCGGTCCTTTTTGTAGCTCACAACTACTTTGGTACTAGCCTTCCATTGCTTGAACCAGCGTCCGGTAAAACATCGCTAAAACAAAGTGCAAATTCGTCTGCATTCTTCTTGGATGTTTTTTTTTTTTTTCGAAAATAGTGTCACTACTAGTGTGGCCAGAAATCCCTTCTCTGCCACAATGACTAACTTCGGTACCACTTTTCGTGAGACCAAATTTCTTTATGGTCAAGATAGACATAAAAACAAAATTTCTTTAAGGTTGTATAGGTAACACGAATAAGTCATTGTCCAATTGATGATCATAAACCTGACATCAAAGTTAATTAACCAAATTTCTTTATGGTTTTTAACTGTTACACAGATTGCAAAAAAAAACGACTAACCAAATTTCTTTATGGTCTTAGTCAGTTGCGTTCAAATTGCTAATCAAATTACTTTATGCTTTTTAGCAAAAGCAAACATTTTTGTTGACCAAGTTATTTTATGGTTGTAATAGCGGCAAACCGTATGCAAACCAAATTACTTTATGGTTATTTGCAAGGTGCGTCCTCGTTGTTGTCCAAATTGCTTTATGGTTCCAAAAATAAACCGGTCAACCAATGATCATCTCCCAGTCAACATTTAAAAATTAATAAGAAATAAAGCTACAATAGCATTACAAAATAAATTACGAGTATAAAATTAACAGTATTATATGGAATTCAAAAGAAAGAGAGACAAAGTAATTGCAATTGGTCAAATAATTAAATAGCCAAAAATAAAGCGTTTTATAAAATTTAATGTCCAATATAATTGATTTAAATACCAGAAAACAAAACGTTTTTTTTTTCTAACAAAATTAATACCTAAATTAATTTAATTAAAGAAAATAAAACGTTTTTCTAATCAATAATAAATTCATTAATTTACATAATTACAAGGGTCGTAAGGATTGGGTACACCCTGTAGGTTGGTTCTGAGTTTTCTGTCACGTAGGACAGGTAGACATGGCTTTTCACGGCATAGGCAGACATGGTCACATGGGTACCTATGCTATGCTATGACTAAACAGATCAACATGGAAAAGCAAATGAGGGTAGATAATATAGGTATGGGTTTCACGGCATAGGCAGACATGGTCACATGGGTACCTAGGCTAGGCTACAAACAGACATGGGTGCTAGGCTAGGTCAACATATGCGCACACACACACAAAAGAAAAACACCAATACAACAAAAGCATACAGATGGGGGCATACGGAACTAGATGGGGGCATACCGAACTAGATGGGGGCATACCGAACTAGATGTACTGACAGACAGGGTTAGATTCTAAAAAAAAAAATTCGTTCTTAGAAGACATGGTAGACACAGTATTGCATATGGATTGTTATACATCTTAGAACAAGAAATCGTTCATACATACCTTAAAAGTATCTGACTGTTTTGATACCTTCTCATATTTGCCAAGATTTGCCAAGATCTGATTGTTTTGATGATTCATTATCGTACATCATCAGCTTAAACTCTTGGAGAGACAGATGATTGGTCTTTTAGCAAAACGCAATATCCTGATTCCTTTCCTTTCAGTCCTTCTCTTTTAGGCTTTATCCTTTTTCCGTTCTCAATTATTCCAAGATCAAATCAACGGGATTAGTTTTTTCAAAATCCAGAAATTTCTTTCTGAATTCGTTTTTTTTTTCTTTTTGAAATCAAAATTTTCATTTCACGAATTGAATTAAACGATAAGAAGAAGTAATACTTATCTTTGTATTCGTTTTTGATGATTGAAGATCTCTAAATTCAGAGGTTGCTGACGTTGTTCATCAGCCGTTCTTCTTCTATTTATGAAGATCTATCAGGAACTGTTGCTGATTGGCTAACAACGGCGGCTATGTGGAGGTGTTCATGGTTGCCCCGTCGCCTCTTTAGTCTGACGAACGAAAAGTAGAGATTCTCAATAGGATTTGGCGAGAAAGCAAAGTTTTTTTTTTTTTTTTTTTTTTTTCGGCTGCTAGGGTTAAAGAATCGTGCGATAACGTGATTAGGGATAAATCTTATTAGATAGATGGTGTAGTGTTCCTTTATATATGGTTAAGGGAAAACCCATATGGACCGCACATCCATGGGCCGCAGGCCCTATAACAAATCATGTATTTTCAATCAATTTTGATGCGAGTTTTTTTATCTGAAAATTAATCAAGATCAAGTTATTTAGCTAGTATGATTTGTAGCAATCAATACCAGTCCTGTTTAGCTCTAGACACACACAAGCGCACAGACGAGTATAAGCAAGCACACACAACAACCACAGAAGAATAAAGAAGAAGCAAACCACAACACAGAGATTTATAGTGGTTCGGCAATGCCTACTCCACTTGACAATGATGAACCTTTCACTATGGAAATCTGAAGAACAATTACAAGAACCACACGGTGTAGTCCCTTGATGTTTTCTCTAGTGTCACAACCCTTACAAGAACAAGTCTCAACGTTGTGTAACCTTACGACTAGAAGAAAACCTATATGTCTCTCCACCTCTATGTTTCTGTCTCTGTGTGTCTAAGACTCAAGAAACTACCACCTATTTAGAACCTTCAATACTTGGATGTCAAGTAATACTCGATGTCCAAATCCTAGACGGTTTTCTAACTTCACAATTTCCTTATTCTAACCCAAGTCGGTTTACTTGGTTACCTAGAATAGGACTCTTGCAAGCTTCCTTGTATTAGTGAAAGACTTGCTCAACAAATATTACAATTCTCCACCTTTGTTGACAATCTTTCACTCTCCACATTGTTCTTCACTTCACGTACTTCATCGTCACAATATTGCACCTTTCGGTGCCTACACTGGTATATTGTTGATCAAGTTCAAACAATGTTTGAACTTACTAACCAGTACTACCTTCGTGAGCATGTCTGAAGGATTATCCTTTGTGTGAATCTTCAGAACTGAAAACTCTCCACCCTCTACGGTATCTCGGGCAAAATGATACCTCAGATTGATGTGTCTTGCTCTTCCATGAAAGTCTTCATGCTTTATCAAGTCTATAACACTCTGACTGTCACTATACACATCTATGCATTCTTGTTTGACTCCAAAAACTCCAATCAAGCCTTTAAGCCAAGTAGCTTCCTCCATGGCCTCATTTACTGCAATTAGCTCAGCCTCTGCTGTTGACTGAGCTACAACTGATTGCAATGACGACCTCCAGCTTATTGGACCACTAGCCAACATAAACACATATCCTGTTGTTGATCTAAATCGATCTACATCACCCGCATAATTTGAATCCACATACCCACTAACTTGTGGTTCTTTGCCAACTTCACGTTGATAAACTAACCCAACATCTAGCGTGCCCTTTAGATACCTCATTATCCCCTTTACTGCTTGCCAATGTTGTCTTCCTGGATTTGCCATAAATCTACAGACAACTCCAACATCTTGTGCAATGTCTGGTCGAGTACAAACCATTGCATACATCAAGCTACCAACTGCACTCGCATATGGAACACGAGCCATGTACTCCTCATCAGCTTCAGTACTTGGTTTCATCTTCATGGACAATTTCAAATGACCTCCCAATGGTAGACTCATAGGCTTTGAATCTTGCATTCCAAACCTCTTCACAATCTTCTCCAGATATTGTCTTTGTGTGAGACACAATCTACCCATCTTTCTGTCTCTTTGAATTTCCATTCCAAGTATCTTCTTAGATGCCCCCAAATCCTTCATCTCAAACTCCATACTAAGTTGAGCCTTCAACTTATCTATATGCATCATGCTTTTCGCACCAATGAGCATATCATCCACGTATAGAAGTAGAAATATTAAGGAATCATCATGAAACTTCTTTGTATACACACAACTATCATGAAGACTGTGTGTAAACCCTTGCGCCTTCATGAATGTATCAAATCTCTTATACCATTGTCTGGGTGATTGCTTAAGCCCATACAATGACTTCTTCAATTTGCATACATAATCTTCTTTACCTGCAACAACATAACCTTCGGGCTGTGACATATAAATGTCCTCCTCCAAGGTACCATAAAGAACGTTGTCTTGACATCAAGTTGCTCTAACTCTAAGCCATAGGATCCTACTATAGCTAACAAGGTACGGATCAAAGTGTGCCTCACAACCGGAGAGTAAATTTCGCTGTAATCAACACCTTCCCTTTGTGCATAACCTTTAGCTACCAAATGCGCCTTAAACCGTATGCTATGTGTACCAGGAGTTCCTTCCTTCTTCACAAATACCCATTTGCAACCAATGGCTTTGCTACCCTCAGGCAACTTAACTAGTTCCCAAGTACCATTCTTGTGTAGAGAATCAATCTCATCATTTGTATCTCCTTGCCACTTTACAAAGTTGAAATCTTTCATCGCCTCTTGAAAAATGCTAGGTTCATCACCATTAACCATGAATGCAAATGTTGTATAATCTTTCATCCAAACAGGTGGTCTCCTGTTTCGTGAATCTTTCACTAAGGAATCTTCTTCTTGTTGTTGCTGAGATTCATCATTCTGAATCTCTACCTCATATGTATCTTCTTCAAATACAAAATCATGTTTGGGAATTTCTCTTTCCCCCACAGCCTCACCACTTTCTACCTCCACCTTAGTTACATTCTCTTTGTTAGGGTGTAACAAAGACTTCTCATCAAACGTAACATCTATGCTAATAACAACCTTGTGGGTTTCTTCACACCACAACTTGTAACCCTTGACTCCTTCAGCAACACCAATGAAAATTGCCTTCTTTGCTCTTGGATCTAACTTACTCTCTCTGACGTGATAGTAAGCTGGACAACCAAAAACCTTAATAGAATCATAGTTAGCAGGTTTGCCAGTCCACACCTCAATCGGTGTCTTTAACTCAATAGCAGTCGATGGTGATCTGTTAATTAGATTGCACGCCGTACTTACTGCCTCATCCCAAAATTCTTTACCCAACTTCGCATTGGATAACATGCACTGTGCTCTCTTCATAAGGGTACGATTCATACGCTCCGCTACCCCGTTCTGTTGAGGTGTTCTTCTCACTGTCCAGTGTCTGACTATGCCTGCACTCTGACAATACTCCTTCAATGGGTCGTTCTTGTATTCCCCACCATTGTCCGACCTAAGTCGCTTCACCTTCTTGCAGTCTGGGTCTCTATCATAGTCTTCCACACCTTAAACTTCTCGATGACTTCATCCTTCGACTTCATAGCATACAACCACACTCTCCTTGAGAAATCATCGATAAAAGTGACAAAGTACCTCCTTCCTCATTTGGATATCTCCCTAGAAGGACCCCATACATCAGTATGAACATATTCCAATATACCTTTAGTACAATGGATTGCCTTACCAAACTTCACCCTATGCTGCTTTCCATAAACATAATGTTCACAGAAATCAAGTTTGGCCTTCTTCAACTTGTCAAGCATGCCTTGCTTGCACACCACCTCTAGTCCTTTCTCACTGATATGCCCCAGTCGCATGTGCCAGAGTCTTGAAATACTAGAGTCTCAATCATTCTCAATTCCTTCATAAGCTCCACCCACAACTGTATCACCACACAAGAGATACAAATTTCTTTGTCTCTTAGCTTGAATCACCACCTTCGAGTCTGACTTAATCACCTTTGTGAATCCACCTTCCATTACAATCTTGTAACCTTTGGATTCCAAAGTACCTTTCCTTCATGATTCTTGATTCATATTGTTCCTATCCCAACTACACCACAAGCATAATTATTATCTAGTAGCACAGTACCACCTCCTATAGATTCATAAGAAGTAAACCAGTCCCTGTGAGGACGCATATGATATGAACAAGCTGAATCAAATATCCACACGTCAGTATGCTCACTACATGTGACTGTTAGCATATCTCCAGTATCAGAACTATCTTCAGCTATTGCTGCTTGCGAACTTGAGTCACGATTCTCCTTAGCCTTAAGCTTTGGACAATCTTTCTTCCAGTGTCCGGGTTTGTGACACCAATGACAATCAGACCTCCCTATGGTTTTTCCCTTATACTTGGTCTTCTTAGAACCAGGTTTCTTTCCATTGTTTACATACAACCCAACCGCTTGATCACTTTCTATAGCATCCTTCTAACGAAACTCATCACTTAACAAGACAGCAATTACGTCGTCTAACTTGATAGTATTCTTCGATGCCAATGTACTTTGAATCAACGTATCATATGTATCAGGAAACGAACACAGTAGTGTCATAGCTTGGTCTTCGTCTTTAACAACTTCTCCTACATTGGTTAAATCAGTCATCAACTTATTAAAGTTGTTGATATGTTCGTTAATAGACGTACCTTCCTTGAATCAAAAACGATACATCTGTTTCTTTCGAAACAGCCTACTTGTGAGAGACTTCGTCATGTACAAACTTTCCAACTTCGTCCACAAAGACTTTGCAGACTTCTCAGACATAACATTGTACGTGACCTCCTTGGACAAACACGAACGAATTGCAGCACAAGCCTGCAAATCATATTCTTCCCATTCATCATCATCCATATCCTTTGGCCTAACATCCTTCAAAGCTTTATGCAAACCTTGCTGGATCAATGCATCTTTTACTTGCACTTGCCAAAGACCAAAATCTCTTCTTCCATTAAACTTATCCACATCAACCCTAATAGTTGCATACTTTGGTGTTGGTATCTTCGCTGGCTTCAACGGAAGATTACCTTCTCCTTCTCCCATCTCTCACAGCACCACTTCTTTGATCTCAGAGTTAACAGAACAAGGCTCTGATACCAATTGTAGCAATCAATACCAGTCCTGTTTAGCTCTAGACACACACAAGCGCACACACAAACGAGTATAAGAAATCACACACAACCACAGAAGAATAAAGAAGAAGCAAACCACAACACAGAGATTTATAGTGGTTCGACAATGCCTACTCCACTTGACGATGATGAACCTTTCACTATGGAAATCTGAAGAAAAATTACAAGAACCACACGGTATAGTCCCTTGTTGTTTTCTCTAGTCTCACAACCCTTACAAGAACAAGTCTCAACGTTGTGTAACCTTACGACTAGAAGAAAACCTATATGTCTCTCCACCTCTATGTCTTTGTCTCCGTGTGTCTAAGTCTTAAGAGACTACCACCTATTTATAACCTTCAATACTTGGATGTCAAGTAATACTCGATGTCCAAATCCTAGACGGTTTCCTAACTTCACAATTTCCTTATTCTAACCCAAGTCGGTTTACTTGGTTACCTAGAATAGGACTCTTGCAAGCTTCCTTGTATTAGTGAAAGACTTGCTCAACAAATATTACATGATTAATGTTGTTTTAATAATGGTTATTTGAAACTGAATAGCCATTTGAAACTGAATTTTCTATTTGCTCTAGGATGGCTGCCTTGCTTAGAGAAAAAATATTTGTTTTGTTTTATTAGCCTTGATTTTAGCCATATATGTGTTTATTAAAATAGCGAGAAAGACAGGTGGATAGTGATGGTATCAGTGCAGTGTGCATATGCAAACTTATCCCTGACAATTATACTTGCAAGCATGTTCCTGGATCCATACGCTGGTCATTCACATGTTACATGCAGTACCATATGATCTTTAGAGAAAAAAAACCTGGCTGATTTGGGGGCGAGCCCATATTTAATGGGGGCGAAGGCGAATCCAAAATAGGGTCACAATGAAGTAAAGAGGTCATCCCATATGGAATATATTTTTTTAAATACAAAACAACCCTTCATTAGTAGAAATTAATAATATGATTAGATGTTAACTAAATTTGATTAACAAAATTTTGGAGGGAAAATTAGTGAAAAATGATTATATTTAGGATAAAAATTTGTATGATTATTATTGTTGAGAGAGAGGGAAGTGAAGAAAAAGAAGAGGTTTTTGAGGGAGGGAAAAAAAGTGAGTGTTCATCAAAAATGGGTGATTTGGGAACTCAAATCGATGTGGGTGAAGCTTCAAAAGGTAGAGATCAACCTCAAGCTAGTGTCATTACGAAAGAAATGAAAATGGTGATGTTGCATGATCCACGAATTTTAAATGATGAAGAACGAAAAGCTCTTGCTTATGAAGATCCTATGGAGGGAAAAGAAGACCAAGAACACTCACATGATGAATCCACTGATGAAGACAATGAGGTATGCTTTCTAAAATGACATTTTCGTGTGTTGAATCAATGGGAATGCAAGAACTATTGAAACCCAGGACGAACAATCGTCAAGAAATATGTCCAAACTATGACGATATAGGTAAATCGTCACACAACACATGACGAGCTTGCCGAGTCTGTGTAAAAACACACTCAGAGATGATAACTCGTCATGGTGCAGCAATAACCTTGACGAGTTTGTAGCATGGGAAAGAGAACGTACTATTTTCTTCGGTAAGTCGTCGAGGTTTTAGGTAAAATCTTGACGATTCTGGGTAAGAGAAATCCATTGATCTGGTTGAAAAACTCAGTAACTCGTCAAGGTGGTCGTATAACATATGACGACACAACCCTACTTATGACCAAATCGTCATGCAGATATCAAACCTATGACGATTTTTTATGTTAAATTTCCAACAATTGTTTGGTTTGCAGGACTCTGGTGATGACGATGGAGTGATAATCCGTCACATCCATCACCACGGTTTCAAAGGAGCTAACCAAAAATGAAGTAATTGCCCATGGGATAAGTATGAGGATATGGATCTTGTGAAGAGCTTCATTCCTATCTATCATGAACGACCCAAAGAAAAATATTCAATGTTTTGGAAGAGAGTGAAGCAAATATACAAAGGACGCACCTCGAATACTAGACGTCGCAATTGGGTTCAGTTGGCTAATAGATTCGCCCACATAAAGTCGCATATCCGTGAGCATTATATAGTCCTTAATATGGTCCAAGAGACACAGGAGGACGGTGATACGCCGGAGGACGTGGTGAGTAGCTCGACATGCTTTCGGGATAGTATTTCATCACTAGTTATACACATGCGCACTAACTTAATTTGTGCTAATTACAGCTCAGAGAATTTGTTTACGTTTGGGATGAGCGTAATGGCGATAGCGAGTACTGTTATAAGGAGCACAATACAAAGCTAAAGAAAAAAGCTCCTAAGTTCGTTAAGGGAGTGTTATTTGATGATGAAGACTTGGCTTACTAGCTTATTATGCAATCGTTGTTAACCACTTTTTGAATACTAGAGAGGGTAATATGTTTTGTGAATTGTGCTTATGAAGTGAGCTCCCTTATGTCCCAACATTTTGCGGGTTTTGAACCTATATGGTAAATCGGCATGGTTTATGCCTAAACTGTGCCGACACTGAAGAAAATATGTATACACTGTAACTGTGAACTTATCGTCATGGTTTAACATACTACCGTGACGACTCAGTTTGTAATTTTCAAAAAATTTGACCGTTGGGGTCTTGTTCTATAAAAGGAAACTCATCTCCAACACAACTTACCTCAAACTTCTTTTCTTCTCATTGTTCCAAAATACCAAAACAAGTTTCTTGTTCATTTGAAGGTGAGCAATGGCCGGATATGGTGATGGAGTATGGGAAGAGAGCGAGGATGTAGAGCTTGTCAAATCATTCGTTAGGGCATTCATTGAAAGACCATATGAAATCTACTCTATGTTTTGGAAGAGGGTTAAGGAATTCTTAGAACAACACTACGGCAATTATAACCGGCGCAAATGGACACATCTTGCTTTCCGCTTCGAATGTATCAAAAGGGATATCATCGGGTATAACAAGATTGTGGAAATCGTTAACGAACACTACCCTCAATCTTCTCGCAAACTCAAGGTGAGTAGTTATCTAGTTTCTTAAAATTTGCTAACGAAATTT
>JAJJMA010095374.1:0-16283 GCA_023529015.1 Papaver nudicaule
AGGTTAATCTGATAAATACCACAAAGGCAAATATCTCCAACCTTTGCATCCCAACTCTCAACAGAAGTCTTTATAATCGTTAGGTAAATCCCACAGAGGAACTGCTACCTAATAGAGGATGACTACCACAACAAGCTTACACCGAAGTGCAAAGAGTCTACTCTCAATTCCACAGAGAAATTTCACGTGTGCTTGATGCTTTTGGTTTTTGCTATTTAATCCTCTATTTATAGCTCTCAATAAGATAGGTTGCTTTGAGATAAAATAACTGATTACTTGTGCCACAAGTTTAGCAAATACCCGTGTAAATGAACCCGTTACTTAGCTTGCACACAAAGAAACCCTAGGTTAATCTCATTTGGAAATCTTTTATCATTTATCTGCCAAGTGGTTGTTAGATCTTAACCACTTCAAGATAGATATCAAATGGAAATGAGAACACCTTTATCTTATTGACTCATTGAGATTCGTTAGATGGACCACATAAGATATTATGATAAGCTTAAGTCAAACTAAGAGATAAGGAGTTAACTGTTAAAATCCCACGTGAAAATCCAGAATAATATTCACCAGTCAGTTCACGAACTGACTGTAGATGGAATTAGGCCAAATAAATTGAATTTGACGTTCACGTACATGTACGTGTACAGATCGATGATTTGAGACACAGGAGGAAAAATCGGTGCCATAGTACTGCAGATGGTAAAAAAATCGGATAGGGGTAAAGACGTAAAATGTTCCTCTATTATGTCTCGCCAGGAGGTGATTGCTTATTCAGGCAAATCTCTGTAGCTCAGAATGCAACCCGTTCTGCAAGCTGAATACGCTCTTTATGAGTTCCCTCTTATAACTTCCGAGTGGAGAGAATAATATTATAGTACAGAGCCAGACAACCCACCTATACACAAAGCCACCAATTTGTTGATATCGACATAACTTCGAATTTCTCAACATAGCAGCTAAATTAATCATTGGTGCCATGGTGGAGAATTCATAGAGACGTATCCATATGGATTTCCTCTTGAAATATGACTCGATTCTTGAGTCTTCATAAAAACCTCAGATGTACTGCAACTCTAGGCATGTCCAGAGCTTCCTGAGTAACACACGACAGCTGAGACAGCTTAAACGCACCTAAACAGGTCATAACTTTGAGTAATATGCAAACAGCTCAAACGTGCCTAAACAAGTCATCTAATATGCTATAGATAAAGACAACATGGGTTAAAAGACTATAACAGACATAACAGAGTCACAACTGGTGGAAGTCTGCATAAGTACCATGTCCACCATATAATGAGCGCTCTCAGAAGACCTCCAATTCCAGACCCTGTCCGAACTTCAGGAAGCGGCAGCACAGTCAGTTACAATGATACCTACTTTGAGAGAAAAGACTCGATTCTTGAAGTATGGTAGCCCTCAAGAAACCAATGGAGGCCATCCACCCGGAAGCTCGCTCTCAACAGATAAAAACAACAAGATGAGGAAAGCTGAAACATCTCCCGCTGGACGAGAAGCATTGAACTCGACCTCAACAACCTCAACAGAGAACTCAACATGGGTATCGGAAGAAGGTGCGTGGCGACAACAGGACAATGTTAATCTTTTGGACAACATATCAGCGAGAGAGGCAAGGGAACTGCTGAATTCCTGGATCCAAGACAAGTCACTAGAGCTGCCCCGGATCCAGAAAGCTCTTAGCCCCGAAGAGATGATGCATCCACAATACTGTCACTACCACAGGAGGGTCAGTCACGCCATAACCTAATGCAACGACTTCAAACTGGTACTTAAGGACCGCATCCTCAACACTAAAACATATCCCGAAAAGTTACGCCCCGGACCTCAATATATTCAGACTCTTACCGTTCATAAATAGTCGATAGATCAAAAGGTGGAGAACCTGATGCATCAATTGTGCGAGGTTCTATGCTTCTCAAGACCTCAGCGCAAAGACATGTCCACTGCACTAAACTATGTGGTATCAAGGAGACGGCTACCACTTGTAAAAGTGAAGAACCAACGACAACTGGCGCAAGGGAAGGCCTCTGTGGAGTATATGACTGGGGACTGCTATCCAGTCAAGGTTGGGGACTCCTCACTACTGTCTATTTATTTGGTGTAGAGTTTCCCAATACACTAGTAGACCCAGGAACGAAAATAAACATCATTGCTGCCAAGACACTAGAAGTTGTGAGGATTCCGCTACATGATGTCGTCCACTCACCTACAACATTAAAGACCCGGAGGGAAAGACAATAACAACTCACGGACGTGTCGTTCTATAGATAAAGATCGTTGAGGTACAAACGGAAGCTGAGCTCCACGTCGTCACTCAAGACTTGGAATACGCCATGATCTTAGGCCACCATTGGTTCCACGACAACCAGAGCCTACTCAACAAGGCCACGACACCACCAGGGAATTCGAGTCAACCTGAAGGCTCACAGGTAGCAATGATGTCCTTACAAGGGGAATCAGAAATCTAAACGGACATTGAAGGAGAACCAGAAGAAGGTGTCTCGACTAGATGCTTCCAGGGACGGGGAAAGGAGACACACCCCCACGACTTGAAACCACCAGCGCTTTGGTCACAAGGTACGAGTGGATAACACATCCCATTCAATATTTTAAGAAATGGGTAATCTTTTCTTCTAAGCGTGATGCCCTTAGTATAATGTTCAATAAGTTAAACGTAGAAGGTAAAGACTTCAAGGATAATCGAATTCTCAATCACTCTCGGAAACCACTCCTAAACAAGAAATTCCACAAAACCCGGACTTCGCCAATCAAAGAGTTCAAGATAGGGGAATAGATGATAAAGACAGCTCGTCGAAGAGGAGACCGACCTACAGGGCCGTATATAGTCGCCAGGTCTAAGTTAAGTGGATATTACAAATTGGTTTCTGTCAAGCACGGATACAAGGATATGTCTACTATACAGAAGAAATGGGTCGAAGCATATCTTGGTTAATCTTTAGCCTCATGTCAAAAAAAAATTCTTTATGGCTCCATAACGTGTAGTTAAAATATGAGACTTAATCCCTAGCTATCTTCCAAAGAAATAAAAGAAAAATACTTCTGAACCAATGTCTAGAAACAAACCCAAGTTCTGAAAAACCTATCTAGAAATAAAACCGACCTCGACTCTTCAGAAAATACCAAACAATACTTTACAATCAGATTTCTTATGGGCTTTTTTCATCTCATGGAGAGCCTCCTCCTCCTACAAATACTTAGCCTTCAGCTCAGCAACCTCTTTCTCCTTCATAGCCAAAACCTCATCTGTAGCAGCATTAGCCTGAGCCTTAAAACCCTTTCGCTGCTCAAACCTATCCCGTATCCAAGATACATTAAAGGATTGACTCTCAGCAGTATTTATGGCGTCTTCCCAGTCTTGCAACATACCAGGCTCGACGTCGCGCATGGAATGCTCACGCATATCATTAATACGTACGCTCTAACAAGGAACCAACCAACATCACGCATAGCGATGTGCCCGAACCTGTTCCAGATGCGAGTGTACATATCTCTATACGCCTCTGGTACGACGAAGCCACCAACCGCTACCTAGCCCTTTCTGACTCTACTCAGAAGAGAGAACGCAACACCACGGCCCGGGTAGAGGGCCACCATCTCAGCATCACTGACGTCTTCAGAACTGGAAACCTCAATCTCCTCAGTGTTATTATCAGAAGCGGCCCCTTCATCCACATCATCCTCATAAAGATTAACATCCTCGGTCATTATTATCTCATTGCTCCTGGGCGAGCCAAGCCCCTCCATGAACTAAAAAAAAAAAAAAAGGGAAGAGGATCAGTAAAAGTATACGAAGACAAAACGGTCACTCGAAGTACTCACGAGGAAGTTTGGGATAAAATTTATACACAATCCTCATTTTAATGTCTATTACTATGTGGTAAAATTTCATACAATAACTCCACGTGGTATGAGAAATATGGCGTGAACATTGAGGAAAAGAGAAGCTGTCAGAACTTCCTGCGCCAGCAACTTTCGTTATGAAGAAGCAGCCGGTTTGAGAAATTCACAAGGAATTTTGGAGAGATTTTGGGACACAACCTCTCTCTTGTCCCCCAGCACATACTAAAATTTCATTTTGTTCCAACAAGGGGTTTGGGAGATAAGACACAAACATTATAGCATACGCGAGACGCGTAGTCCAGACTCCTATGCAAAATTACGTCGAGAACTGCGGATAATATATGAGGGGTCTTGAAGGGATTCTTGGATACAATACTCTCCTGGATGTATACTATCATGTGTCAAAATTTTACAACAAGTGAGCTAAGAGATATGACACAAAAACTAGGGAACGCGCAAGAAAAAGACTGTCAGAAATATGACGGGATACTCCTAGAATTTTACTACTAAGCAAAAACGACGAGGTAAATGGTCACAAATTCAAGAAATTGTCCTAATAGGTGATAACTCGGGATCTTATCTACAAAAGTAAGGGCTGATCATAAAAAATGGAGGTCGTATGAGTTTTTCGCCACGATTTTCGTATGATGGTGCAAATCTGAAATAAAAGGAAGAAAGGATGCAAGGCACTCACAGTATTAGGACTCGTCGCCTCACGGAAAGGTGAAGAATTATCATTCATTTCAAATATCTCCTGATCTCCATCATCGACATTTGAAGACCCCATGGGATCGTTACCTCTTGGATGGTTCGCCCACAACAAAGAACATAAAGATGAGACTCTCACCGACAACGCATGCTAGGAAATGGAAGAACATCTACAATAACGTGAATCTCATTACCGTCATATCGACGTCCTGGTCATCAACAGAGAACTCATCTACCGCTGTCTGAGATACATATCCTCTAGGAAGCCTCATCCTAGGTCCTCCTCTTCTAGCACCTCTAACAGGAGTCCCGTCAGCAAATTGGGGACTTGGAACAGGACTTACCTATGGAAGAATAATGAAGGAGAGTAAAAAAGGGGGAATGGACATTCAACGACCAACTATACGAACAAATTATGGTCACGTCATCGTACTTGAGGGAGGGCAACAGGAGCACCTTCGCCAACGCCCTGACCGCCGACAAAACCATGGAGGACTTCAAGAGTGTTGTTCCAAAGCTCGTGATATTCGGGAGTCACCCTCACAGGTCTGTGAGAATAAACGAAAGGGAAATGACGATTGGGATAAAGCGATGCATCAAGCGAGGCCCGCAACACCGCTACAGAAGGCATGGGGAGCGACCTCGCGGAGACATCTTGATCGAAACCCATCACTCTCGCTTCCCTGTCAATATTGTAAGGCATCACCACCTCTTCCACACGAAAGTAGCCAAGGATGTAACCAGGAGTACTGTTGTTAACAAAGATAGCCTGCCCGACAGTAAGACCACTCGACTCTCGAGGCCCTGATCGTATCTCAACACCAGGCGCATATGTGAAAGTTGCAGGCTGGAAAATCTTGGGAGAAGAATTAGTGTACCACAGACGGAAATTGATATTCCTCTCGTCATCCAGCAAATCTCCCAGTTTTGAAGAAGCAGTGGGCAATTTGTTGATCCACTGCAAGATTCGAGGGCTCTCATTCAATTTCGTACCCAAACGAGGAGCGTTGGTAGGTCTATGAGCTTCGTAGTGCTCCGGGCCTGGGAAAATGAGGTATTCAAGTGGGTGCTAACCCTCTTAACACTGGAAACCGACATATCCCGGACTAGAACATCAAGCTGAGCGTATTGAGAACCGAGAAATAAGTTACCGATAGGCAAACTCCGACCATGAGCAAGAAGAACAACTAAAGGAACAACATGGGGCTTCAAAGTGCCAAGGGGAGCGTCAGCAAAAATGTCTTTAGACAACTAAAGTACCAGGAACGCTGCAATGCAAAGGGTGCTATCGGGTTTACCACCAGCGGGACTTGTGCCGCCTACGTACCAGTGACGAGTCCATTCTATATAATTTTCATTCGCAGAAATCTTGGTCACTTGCAATTCTTGGATCTTCTTATTCAAAGTTTCGATCATCGCATTTTGATTCGAGGTGTAGCTGTCCGGAAGATTCCCCAACATTGGGAGGTGATACAAAACGGCAACCGCCTCTAAAGAAATGGTGAACTCCCCCCCAGCTCATCACAAAAGTTTTGGTCGCTCTACATTAACGAAGAAAGAAATTAACAATTGCACTGGCGTCTTTACATATTTTCAAAATCCCAGTTGCTTTTACCATAGAAGATGCCTGCTCGCTCTAAAATTGGCTGAACGTTCTTGTTCGTTAACATGAAATCGTACCAAGCACAACATTGGGTCACGGGAAACTGAAGAACTCTAAAGTTAACGGGCACGCCAGCATGAATATTGGATTCTAGACAAAACCTAATAATCTCACCAGGCACCACTCTGAAGGAGTCGTCAAGACCTTCCTGATTGGGAACGAAGCAAGTGTCGAAATCACCACGGCTAATAAATACATTTGGGCTCCTAACGACGGGAGCATATGAGAAGCCATTAGTACATACGGGTGTCTTGGCGAAGGAGGAACGCGCGGAATGACGATTGGAAACCGCCTCTTCATCACCATGCTTTCTTTACGAAACAAGAGAACACCGAGTAAGTTATATATATGTGCACTTACAACTACATTCATAATACACATGCTTTCACAACAATGCTTACATATCCGTGCTTGTACGTATATATATAAAGCGTGCAATGACAAATATGAATATATATATATATATTAACGTAAAAATCTATATGCATATAAAAAAAATATATAATATAATAATAAATAAATAAATAATAATATATGTAGCAAAACCCTAGGTTACCTTGTTTATCTTCATTGCTCCGTCTGACGACATAATGGGTAGAATGAGGATAGGCAAATGCGATTGAAGAAGGTGAACCAAAAAGAGGACCGCTCTGTTTACGAGTTAAAAGCCTCTCCCTTTCTTTTGTCAAGAATTTAACCTAGGTATGTATATATATACACACACAAGTCCTAACACACACAGTATTTCTAAAAGGAAGGAAACAAAAGAACTTGTAGAGAGCCCAAGGGCCCTTTAGATCCCGCCAGCCCTAGGGATGGCGCAAAAAAAAAAAAAAAACACACGGATGAGGGCGTGGCCACCATGACGCCCGTTCGACCATCACAGCCATGGCGCTACGGCCATGGCCCTCTCTCATCCACGCCGCCGTCCCGTCTTGCCATGACGCCATGGCTATGGCTCCATGGCCATGGCCTTTCGTGCACTGCCTAAAAAAAAAAAACTATCTTTTGTTAGCCAACTACCCTAGTACACTCGCGTTTTACATGCAAAATCCACTTTCCGTTTTGATTTGTGGTCACTTACATTAGGGCTTAACCCTTTATAGAGCCCTGCTAGTGTTGGCGTTATGCATATGTATATATGTAAAAAGAAGAAAACTAAACTAAACTTAATAGGAATTGCTCTCAGTGTCTGGTGCTTAGTATGAAACGTTACTGTTCCACACTAACCAGGGGACTTAATGTAGATGGTGAAAAAATGGACAGGGGTAAAGATGTAAAATGTCCCTCTATTGTGTCTCGCCAAGAGGCGATTGCTTATTCAGGCAAATCTCTGTAGCTCAAAATGCAACCTGTTCTGCAAACAGAATACGCTCTTTATGAGTTCCCTCTTATAGCTTCCAAGTGGAGAGAATAATATCATAGTACAGAGCCAAACAACCCACCTATACACAAAGCCACCAATTTGTTGATATCGACATAACTTCGAATTTCTCAACATAAGAGCTAAATTACTCATTGGTGCCATGGTGGAGAATTAATAGAGACGTATCCATATGGATTTCCTCTTGAAATATGACTCAATTCTTGAGTCTTCATGAAAACCTCAGATGTACTACAGCTCTAGGCATGTCCAGAGCTTCATGAGTAACACACGACAGCTGAAACAGCTTAAACACACCTAAACAGGTCATAACTTTGAGTAATATGCAAACAGCTCAAACATGCCTAAACATGTCATCTAATATATAGCTAAAAGACAGCATGGCTTAATTATGGCCAAATACACCACGAGAAGTGATAAAGACCATGGCCCAAATATGGCCATGGCCACGAAATTGCTTTGGCCAAAAGCATAGACCTTGGCCAGAAAAAAACATGACGCCATCCATCCACGGCGCTATGAAAATTAGCCTTGGCCTTCACCACGCACCCATCCACGGCGCTATGAAGATCAGCCTTAGCCAAAGGCCAAGGCCATGACGCCATCCATGGCGCTACAAGATCAGCCTTGGCCAAAAGCCAAGGCCATGCCGCCATGCATCTATCCATGGCGCCACACCCTTCCAGCCTTGGCCAAAGGCCAAGGCCATGGCGCCATGCTCAAGACCGCCATATCCACGCACACTTTACTAAAGGCTAAGCCTAGGCATGTTCACACACTCATGGCTATGCGACATTGTCATGGCCCAAAGCGGCGCAGCACAACATCTACGTTTCTACACGAGATATCAAAACATCACACATGGGGATAACTATAGGGGTGTTGGTCTGGCGGTCTACGGCAGTTAGGAAGAAACTGATGGAGATGATGGGCAGTTATACGAAGATGGCGCGAGTGGACATGTTCTACACGACTCTAGCAGTTACAGAAACCAACTCATGTTCTCCACTCCTCCACTCTTCCACGACTCCCACCTTCTTTGTCGAGAGATCAGGGTGAGTTCAATATTATAAATAGAGGCTTCCTCTATCCTCCAAAGCAGAACACTTGAAAACACCAGAACCCAGAGCAAATACCAGAGCATTCAAAACACTTATAGCCTTGGATATTTCCAGTCACATTCACAACGGAGATCTTGAACCTTTACACCAAGAAGCACATATTTTCACCTGATCTCAAGTTTCTTTCACTGTTTCCATCCCTAGATCAACCTCTATACTCTCTGTGACCGTAGCAAGACTTGAACGGCCATTGACTTGGTTTAGGCTCGTCTTGTTCGATTTTGATCTCGAGCACTACGAAAGTACCCAGAGACGGTGTAGTGTTTTTCGGGCAAAAACAAGTACATGAACCAGTTCTTGAACCGCCCAAATTAGGGTTTTTAACTAGATCCCCTGGAAGTACCTGGGCTGGACCAGTTTTCCTGTACTTAGACGTGTGATGCGTCCTCATCTATAATCCATGGACTCTGCTATTAGAGTACTCCTTAGATTTATCCATTTTCCTACATGTGACTTGCAAGCAAATCATCGTAATGGAAAGTGTATTAAATCTATCACATGTATCTTGTAACTTAGTATAATGGGAACATATACCAACATAACACACGGTTATGTAGACAAGAGTACAATCTCAATCACTATTAGTATCTCTACTAAAGTAGCTAACTATTTCGAAAGATATAATAAGTAGAATAGAAGAAATTCTATATAATGTCACAACTCCTACTAACCTTTTGTCGATGAAGAATATATGATGTCTTCTTGGTAATCTTTGTCTTCATCTTCAAGGTCTCTACTACTTTGTGTATATCCCAATTTCGAAATCTAAAAGTAGTCTAAATCAAGAATTGTGTTTTGACATCTAAAACTGACAACTATCTTGACATACCAACGCTAGTGGGTTTGACCGAGCAATGCCCTAACAATATCCCCCTTTGTCAATTTTAGTGACAAACCCAATATTACATATGGATTCAAAAAATAAACAATAAAGCTTTATTCCAGATGTATCTTAATTTCTTGAATTATTCAACTTCTCCTTTGAGTCTTGATGTGTTCTTTTAACTCATGTTGAAAAATTCGTAGACAGCACTACAACATATCCAACTCAAACAAGTTCGAGCTTACATGGGTCCAAATGCTAACCCACATGTTGTTTGTGGAAAGAGTAAGAATTAGAGCAACTTTATGTGTATCAAAATTTTAAAGTGATTCTACTCATTCTTGATACGAAGCTCCCCCTTAATCTTTATAACTCTTTTTGGCAGATTGGTATTAAGCCCAATATTTACTCCCCCTTACTTGATACTTTGAAAAACTACATAAGTAAGCAATACAGTGTTCTCCCCTATGGTTGTGAGCAATAAGAACAAGAAACCATATGTATTCTCCTTCTATCTGTCACAAAAATATGACAAACCAGTTTAGACTCGGTTTTGAAGCTTATAGAGATAGTCAAGTCAAGGATGTACTCGCATATCAAGTTTAAGATGACATAACTATGAAGCAGAACGAGGATTTCTAAGTTGATTCATCTGTGGAGAAATATCGATATACTTTTCTCCTAAATTCCACATCCACGCTCCCCACATAGATTTGTTATTAAGCGCAAGTTCATTTAAGAACTCTCCCCTGTGTGATGTCATTCAGTAAAGAACAACAATATATGCCTTTACAAGTAAATGCATAATCAAAGCATAACTAGACAAACACTTTTACAAGAAAAATGTATCTAGTTTCTTTGTTGATTTTCTCTTTTCCTAGCCAGTTTCAGAAAAGAGTATATGAATTCTGAGTTTGTGAAACCCTAGAATTCATATAATCAAAAGTTTCTTAATCGTGAGAAAAAGCATAACTTTTGTAGTTTTACAAACTTTGAATCATCACAAGAGTAACGAATAAAGTCATGTGTCCAATACATAAGATTGAGAATCAAAAATCAAGTATTTCAATTATCATTAATAATCAAATCTAAAAGAACTTTTTATTAACGAATACTAATAAAGTAGTACATGCTAAAAAACTCTAAAAAGCATGAAAAGGAAAACTCTTTTTGGATATAGTTTATATTCCTTAAGAAAAAGTAAGGACAAGTTCTCACACGAAACCAACAATTCTATTTGAAAGATGTCATGACGAAGTTATTGATTTCCTCAATATCCTGATCTTCGTTCATAGACATAGGAGATTGTGGATCAGATTCCTTAGTCTCATCCACTGATGCCTTATGCTGTTCTTTCATAAACTCTTGTTGTTGTTTACAAGGAAATATTGAACCTTAAGAGTTTTAGAAACTTTTATCCAAGAGATCTCACTTATCTCTTTGTTTTTCTGCATTTTTTGAGAATAGATGCAATCCTTTGATTCTTCTGAGAAGGTGGTTCATCCTTGTCAGACTTAGTTTTCTTTTTCTTCTTTTCTTTCCTTTGTTGACAACTGCTTTCAAAGGATCTATTTTCATGGTATCCTTTCTAGTCATAGACTTAGGATCCTTGCTTGGGGAGGTAGAAGCAAGGGTTTTACTATTTTGAAGTGCTTAAAATGAAATAAGAAGAGACTTCAATTTTTTCTAAAAACAGTTATTTTTAAGAATTTTCGAAGAGATAAGGATTCTCATAACTATCAGGTAGGATTGATACTTATCCTGATAGTATACGATTTAGCGACACGGTTCGCGAACCGTATTTAGGACATTTATTGACACGTGTTGTATTTCTGTTATTTCATTGACGTGTCCCACTTTGAGAGTCACCCGAAATCAATTTGTACCTTTTGTATAGATAACATTTGACCGTAAATAGTGAGAAGGTCATAAGGTCTATGGAGCTTGGCTCAACATGATACTTTTGTCCAGTGATATATAGAAAGGTTAATTGACGGTTATCAATTACTTTAAGCGAATACAAACGAAAAAGAAAAATCTAAGAGACCAAGATCTTGCCCAGATACACAGTGACAACTCATTCCAAAGGGCAGTGAATGAGGAGTCAACCCTTCTTGCAACTAGTGCGAGGGGGGAATGAGCATGTTTATACTCATTGTGTAATGCAGAATCTTTTTCTGAACTAAGTTTGCCATTCTTAGTCCCGACTCTTTTGAATTTCTCAACTCCTTGTGTTGCCCTTAAAGAGTTTGAGTGCTTCCGATCTTTCCCAGCTTCCTTGTCATTTGCAGCTTCGAAGATTCGAAGAACATTAATGAGTCTGGTAGATTTTCTCTGAAGTTTGTCAGCATACTTGACTTTTCGTTTGTATGATTGACATTGTTTACAATCATGTCCCTTTTTAGCATGAAAATTACATCTGATAAGACGTTGTTTGTGATTCATAGGAATGATTATCTCTTTGTTAGATGTGTCACTTGGAGTTGTGTCCATTGGGGTGGAATCAGAGTCCAGATCTGCTTTGGAAGCACCTGCATTATAAGACTTGACACATTTTCCAATGAATGCAACTTCACTTTCTTCATCATCCGAGTTGTAAACATCAGATGAATCATCAAGTGTAACAGCAAAGGCTTTGCTCCAAGTATATTTTCTCAGATTGGGGCATTCTTTAGCCAGGTGGCTAAATCCTTTGCATTTATAGCATTGTGGCATATCATGATCATCTCCCCTTTTATTCCCTTCTTTATGAGGGACTTTGTCATGAGGCTTAGGAGTTGATGGTGGGGTTTTCTTAAGGAATAATTTATTCTTCTTCCTTAGAGGATCTCTAAACTGACGAGTAATTAATGATAATTCTGCATCAGATTCATTCCCACTATGATTGCTAGAGTTGGTGTTCAAAGTACACTCTTCGTTTACAAGTTTCCTTGTTTTTTAAGTAGCTATAAAACTAATGTTTTTAGGGTTACTTTCTCATGATCGAAGATTTTTAACTTAGCAACAAGGTCACTTCTTGTTATAGTTAATCCATGTACTTCTTGGATGGCATGTTTATTTGACTCGTATCTTGAGGGTAGTGACCTCAGAATTTTACACACAATGTTCTTTTCCGTAATATCTTTTCCTAAGGTGTGACAGACATCCCCTGTTTCAGACAATTTGTGGTTAAATTCTTCGAAGGTATCATTGTGGAGGGTAAAACCCCTCGGGACACGTGTCAGAGATCCAAGGGGAAAGATCGCGCCAGAGGAACTAGCAGCGAAGAAAGGGTGAGACCGAGGACACCGATAGAGGAATCAGAAGAAAGGGATTCGGGCTCGGCCCCAAAGGACCGAAGCCCCAGAGCCATCTTCGGAGTGCCACCGAAGGAACCGCCGCCTTACTCGACAAGGACTGACACCACCACGATTGAGTCCCTTGTCTTATTTGCTGTAAACCACCCAAGCTCGGCCTATATAAGGCGAGCTTGGAGAACATTGTAAGGGTTGGAATTGTAAGGATTAGGTCTGTATCTCCTCTAGCTCCTTAGGATCATAATCCATGTAGTTGCAACACTGAAAATACAAATCTTCATGCATTTAGTCTTCTGATTAATGTCTTTTTACATATCTTCGGTATTGTTCTTGAGGTCTTTGTACCTTGAATCATGTTTGAATGACTGTGTGTGTGAGTGAGATCTGAGGGCTATAGAACATCATGTACCTATGTAGATTTTCTACTCATACAGTTTGGCGCTAGAAACAGGGAATGATTAAAACAACTTAGGGTTTGCCTGTAATTTTTCGGGTTTCCAAATTTTTCATAGATTCTTTCATTCTTTCTAAGATTTTCAAAAGCTTGTTCTTTAAAAGAATCTCCAATACCTTAAACATCTAAAAGATCCTTCAAGGCTTTAACATGCTTAAGGGTTTTACGAGCAAATCATCAGATGGTAAGGTCATCAACTAAGGGTTTCAAACCTTGGCATGGCGAAACCGATTTCAAAAATGGTAGTCGATTTTCATCATATATGCCTTAAAATTGAGGTTAGCTATAAGAAAACGATCATGAAAAAAAAAACTGTAAACCTACTTTTAGGGTTTTCAAAGTGCGTGCTATATTTGGAAATAAACTTTTATGGAGAAACCATTGGGAAAGATGATTTTGGCTAAAAAGACAAAGTATATAGTTAAGGATATATCTAAAAGGAACGAATACGACCTACGCTAAAAACCCGCAAGACAAAAATCGTTGCAACGTACAGACCTACATGGCCGACATAGTACACTGCAGTAGCCGCCTTGGACCTCACGGGTTTTTTGTCTTCTGACAGGTCACAACCAGAATGGCTTCGAAATCTGACCAGGCTACGAAGCAGCGAGTGGAATCCTCGGGGCAAGTCTTCACAATAAAACCACAAAACAAAGTATCAGTACACACCGCCCATTGAAATTCAATGATTCATACAAGAGAAAACATCAGCTCACGAGGCAGCAGGATTGCGGGAAGAATCCACAAAAGAGACAAAGATGGAAGGGAGATAATGATTGTCACCAAAGCAAGAAAATTCGAGCCATGGCAGCTAAAACCAGTAACTTATTCGGTGGCAGACCTTCCCGAAGAGGGCCCAAGTAATAACCCTTTGGTGGTCACAGTAAACATAAATAAGAAAACAATACCAAGAATATTGATAGATCCAGGTAGTTCAGTAGATGTACTATTCGAAATGGCTTACAGGGAATATTTCCAAAATATTCCACTGGTGCCCATGGATTATACGATCTACGGATTTAATGGAAGAGCATCAAAACCAAAAGGAGACATCTCATTACCGGTATACGTAGCATCGATGGAGCTGAAAACAACATTCTGTGTCCTAGACATAGAATCACCATACAACGCTATCTTGGGACGACCATGGCTGCATGGGATCTTAGGAGTACCCTCTACACTGCATCAGAAACTCAGATTTCCAACTCCCGAAGGCATAGGAGAAATCAAAGGCGAGAGCTCGGAGTCAAAAGCATGCCACGAAAAGATATTGATCAAAGAAAAAATGCGAGGCGCAATCGAAGAGAAAGGTACAGGCAACAAAAGGAGAAATTGATTTGTACGAGTAGAAAATATGCATAGGTTCACAAGGTACCACATCCATCAGATCTACTCATACATACAGTTACTTAAACAAGATTCAGTGGTGCGATGACCAAAAGAACAATACCGAAGATACACAGAAGATGATAATCAAAGACTAAATGTATAAAGACGTATATTAATTTCAGTGTTGTTGCTACATGGATTGTAACCCTAAGGAGCCAGAGGAGATACAGACCTAATCCCACTCTTGCCGCTTAGGTTTTTACCCAAAAGAATCCAACCCTTACAATGTTCTCCAAGCTCGCCTTATATAGGTCGAGCTTGGGTGGTTTACAGCTAATAAGACAAAAGACTCAATCGTGGTGGTGTCAGTCCTTGTCGAGTAAGGTGGTTCCTTCGGTGGTGCTCCGAAGATGGTTCTGGGGCTTCGGTCTCATGGCGTCGTCCGAATCCCTTTCTTACGAGTCTTCACTCGTCGTGCTTGGCTTCGTTCCTCTTCAATTTAATCCGAGGCTTCGCTGCTGATTCCTTCAGAGTGGTTTTGCTTCTCGGATGTATGACACGTGTTCCGAGGGGTTTTACCTTCCACAGTTTGCCTCTTTCCTTTCCTTATATCGAAGATGCGAGGAGAGGAAATTTCTTTTTTGGCCACCTCCTTCTTATCAAGTATCTCCACTACTTGCCAGGTGCGTGTTTTTCGACACGTTCTTTCTAAGCTCGAGGATTTTGCGGCTTTTCACCTTCTGAGTGGTAGCGCCGGTTTCTCTTTCGCTATTTAAGTTTCGGTTCTCCCTCTAAAAATTCTTTAGTCCTTTCGTATTCACCTTTCTTGGCGCCGGCGTTCTTCTTTCGCGGAACCCCTTCAATTTTGTATCTTTATCTCAGGTGTTCTATCCGCCCTTTTCTTCATGACCCATTGTTTTAATCCTCATTTTCTTTCATAAAGTTGATTTCTTTGGGATATTCCCTTCCTCCCTTTCTCTATTTTCAAGTTGCCTCTGCTAATTCCGTCTGCCGGCGATATTACCTTTTCCTTTTTGTGTCTTCTTTTTTCTATGTCTTCTTTTTCTATGGTTGAGGCCCTTTCTTTAAGGATAAATGGTATGGATTTTGATGGAAAGGGCTTTCAAATTGAGTCTGTTGATTCTCCCAGATTGACTCCCGAACTGGTCGAGGAGTATCAATGCAGCGAGGACCAACTTTTGGTGACATTTCATCAAATGTCTGCAGGGTTGCTTCTTCCCCTTTGCAAGTCTTCGAATCCTTTGTTCCTTGAAATCCTTTGTTCTCTTCCTAAGCCTCGAGGAGTGATGCAACTCACTTGCAGCTCTATTTACCTTATCAATCAGTGGATTCCCTGCCGGATCCACAGCGAAGTTCTATTTTACTGCCAAGAATTTCTTTAGGCACTACGAGCCCTTTTTAACCCTAGACAACAAGTTAGCTCCTTGGGGGGTTAGCTTTCGAACTGTGGAAGGCAGCGAGAATATCCTCCCTGAATCCTTGAAATATTCAATGGACGATGACTGGTATTCGGAACCTATACTCCTCAAAGGTCCCATACTCAGAGGCTGGCAGGACTCTGGCCGATTCTTCGTTCGGACCGAGTTTGATGCAGGTCAT
>JAJJMA010095408.1:5165-18053 GCA_023529015.1 Papaver nudicaule
GGGGGGGAAAGAGATGCTCAATAGCTAAAGTTTATTACTAAAGATTCGATAAACCCATGCTGAAGTGTCTAACCAAACTTGACATTGAATCGAACCTATGAATTGCTCTGTTTCAGCCATGGATGCAAAGAGACTTGGCGCGGCAATCTAGGTTGCATTACCAGCAGTTTGGCCAACTAAATGGGGACAGTCCCTAACACGCAAACTTGACTTCCCTCCTGACTTTAGTTGAAGAGCAAATGCTTTCGCCTAATTTCCAATGGGATTGAGATTGAAAGCATGCGTAAATAGTGTATTTAATCTTAGTAAGATAGCTAACGCAACAAGCCTCTCTAGTCATTTTCTATTCTTCTAGAAGGCCAATATGTTGTAATCTTGAGGATGTCTGTTGCAAGAGCTGTATTCTCCACGACCAATCTGCCGTAAACTAGTGTAAGATTGTGCTGACTCGTTGTCTAGGTAAAGTATGGGGAGGGAGAAGGCTAATGGTAGAGGGGTTTCTAAGATTCGTTAATGACTGAAAATCAGGTGATAATGCAATGCTAATCTACTGGCAGCTGGTTTGCATGTATAACCACAACGAGTCAACGATCCATGGAGGAGAAATGACTCTCTTAACATTCCCAAAATCAGAATTGTTTTGGTCTAATTTGGGATCTTTCGTGCACCTAAATAACTCTTATCTTACTCTACCAAATTATCTATTGTGGAAACCATATGACAAGGCTGAGGAAAAGCTGTTTCTTTAGTTGTTTCTTTTTGTTTATTAAAATGTAATTTATTTTGTTTTTTTCACCCCAAGTAAGTAAAGAGGGAAAAAGAGGAAAAAAGTAAGTAAAGTGACAAACCTGAGTAGGTGATGGAGAACTCAGGAGGGTCTTTAAGACTGTATCAATTCTCTCTGAAACTTTAACAGCAGCTACAAAGGGCTTAACTGAAGCAATTAATTTGATAAGGTCCAACTGCATAAGATGTGTGTGTACATGTCAGTACAAATAAGATCCAACAGCAAAGAAAGGCACCTGAAAATTTGTTGAATATTCTAACAACTAGGTAGTTGTGTAACCTAGTAACACATCCACCAACAATGAAAGGTGGAAGTTTTAGAATTGGCTCATTTCCACATACGACGAGCTTCAAGTTGAACAGATACGTGTTCCATGATCATCCTTCGAACCAAATTCAAACATATAGTGAACCTCAGCAACTAGATTAATTACCTTATCCTATAGTTGTATGAGATGGAAAAGACTTTGCGAACAGTAAGAATTCAGTCTACGATTAGAAATTTTCAATGGTGGAAATCAATTTATCTATGCAAGACATGTACATGGGCAAGCTAGAAACCGATGAGAAATGACTGTTTAAAACACGGTTAAAACCTCTACTCTGAATAAATCTTTGATTTTAATGCTAAAATACATACCAGCCTAGAACGATACTGGCTGAACTCTCCCTTGCCATCAAATGCATCACTCCAGAGCTCAAGTGCCCCTAGAGAAAGAGCTGTTCCTGGTGAAACTTTTTCTCGCTTGAGCATGCGGAGAAGAGTAGTATCCAGAATAGCACTACAGATTTCTTCATTAATGATTAGAATCCCTTTCTTTTCCTTATCGGCCTGCCCAGATACAGACCCTAATCTATTTCCAGCAATATTTTCACTAGCTCCTTGTAAAGCGACTTTTGGTTTGGATACTGATTCTCTCACTGCAGGCTACAAGAGAGGTGACGAGGTCATTCGACATTAGAAGTTTTTGTAAATCGCATATATAAAAGTTGCCTAGAAGATTTCTACCTACCAGCCAAAATAGCAAAGACTGGAAGTGGAGAGCCAGCTTGCAGTGTTGGAAGTACCCCAGCATCTGAAGCAACAGTTGAAGTTAAGTGTATAGCATATATTAATGAAAAATATAAATAACTTATACAGAATAAATCAGTAGAGATCACAGGGTTTTACAGATACAAATCACAACTGCATTTGCTTGGACAAAAATACAACAAGAGAATTATTCAAATTGGAATCCAGGATGACTCTCAAGAGCAATTTAAATTAGCGGATCCACTCTTGTGGTAAAGAATCTCAAAATGTGGGTGCACCAAAGAATACTTAATGTGTCAGAAGGTGACAGCAAGAGCAATACCATTTGAACACTCCATTGAGATTATGTTTAGATGCCTCTTGCACAAGTATATTAAGATTCAGCAGCTGATTTCTATATGACCCCAGGTTCAGTTAGAACTAAACTGGACGTAGAGGGCATCAGATATTCCCTTGGCAGCCTTAAATACTAGTGTATATTAACATTCTACAAGAAACAGTTAACTGGAGGACTATAGCTGGGAGACCGCCAACTTATTTGGACAAGGGCAGAACATGATCAGTATGATTGATTCATGACTAAATAAAAGGAACGTCATGATCAGCAGTATAGCTTTAACAATATTAGTATCATTTGTTACTTACCTGCTGAAGATAATGGGGAAACATGGTACTGTCCCCAGAAATGCACTGCAAATTTAAAGAACCCAAAGACACCATACTTTCACATATAACTTCCGCAAATTCAAATTCACTTTTATCAATGCCGCCATAATTGGAGCCAGATCTGCTCAAGAAGTCACTAGATACATTCATCAGGATCCGAAAGATACTACTCATTGCTGAGTCAAACTCAGATGTGGCATCCACAGGTCTTTTCCTGCAAGCAATTCATTGACCGGACAAGATAAGATATCGTGAATCTGGTTTAAGAAAACTGTATTACATATTAATCGAATACTCGATAAGCCTCAAGAAGAAAACTTGTATTTGTTACCTTGCACAGACTAGCTTGAAAAACTCACACGCATATAGGCGAAAATCAGGAGAAGAGAGTAAGAACCCACACCTGTTGGAAACATACAGATTAAAATGAAATTTATACTCATTTACCCCACTCAGAAGAACAATAAGTGTAAATCTGCAAGGGAAACTGCATACCCACGAATCAGACCATATTTTTCGAGATCAGTAATAGGAGCCCATTCAGCATACGCGTTAACAGCATTGATAGTGGCTGTAACTGCGGCGGCGTGCTGTTTAGCAACATCCAACTGCTGACTTCCTGCTGCACTTAAGGCAGCTCCAAAGTGCCTTTCAAGTAACTATCCCAAAAATTAGAGTTTGGCAATAGCGTAAAAACATTGTTTTATAAAAAATGATAAAACATTGTATTATAAAGTATGATATGGACTTACAGTATATAGTAAGGGAAAAATTTCAGGTAAAGATTGAGTAAGCCCACGCAACAGTATCCTACGCCGCTCACCTGTGTGATATATCATACATTCAAGTTAACAATAGAATCATCCAGCACACAGATCACTGATCAGTAAAAGCATATTCAATCGTGCCCACCAACTATGCATGTCTTATGAGTTCTCTTTTAGAAGTTAGATGAACATACAGAAAGAGATAACTCCTCATTTCAGAGTTCAAATAGTATTTTGAACTCTCCCTCTAGTGACATTACTCGACTATGCCATTTTGTTCTAAATTTCAATACATCTGGGAGTAGAAGCGTGCGAGTATAACAATCATCCCAACTTCACGTCGACGTATAACCTTAAGTTATTAATGGCAGTAACCTAAGTCATTTTCCCGTTTAGAGCTGTCACAAACCTTCCAAATCTTCATTGTGGACAGTGATGTCTTCTGGAACCCATCTTAGAATCATGGAGACCAACTCAGCCTAACATATACCAAAGAGCATCAGTTGTTCATTCAAATAGCACCAAGAAATTAACAAGTGTAGAGATAAATGAGTAGTGTACTTGGATGGGTCCGTTATTAGATAGAGAAACCAGAGGAGGATGCAGTTCTTGCCACAGATTTATCCCTTCTCTCCTAATTATCTGTCATGGGACAGAACAGAAAGAAAAAATCATATATACAAATTCCACGTGTAGTTAACATTGAGTTGAAAATGAAACGACAGGGTGGACGAGACAAAAAACCTCAGCAACAAGAGCAGCTGTTTGGCTCTTCAGAGCCCACTGTTCAGAAGGATTAGCCATCTCGGAAATCAAATCAACAGCAACCTTTGCGAAATCTCTTCTTTCCAAGGAACTCAATTCCTCCCATCGCAACCGGACCAAATGCTAGAAATATACAAAGAAGGGAAAACAACCAGGTTACCAAACTAATGACAGTAGTGGACCCATCTGACCACATATAGGGGGAAGGACAGTCCAAAATTAATATTCAAAAGCGGAAATGAAAGACAAAGGTATACCTGCAACAGTTTAAACGCTTGCAACCGAATCTCAGAAGACCAATCTCTTTTGACCAAAACAAAAGATGTATGTGCTAATGTTCGAACATCTCCCGCTTTTATCTGAAATTTCCCCAAAAACACAATGTCTAACTTACACACACAGCAAAACCACAACCTACACTACACTTGGCTCAGTTAATTCACATATATGTATAAAGTATCAGAACCAATCTCATTCTAAAACAATAAATTGTCAGTAAAACCACTCCATAGTACCACCGAATTGAGATTCTTAATGCAAAACCAGTTGCTCAAAGTAACCAACAGTGTCACTAAACCTAGGGCAACGCGCTATGAGTTCATAAACAGTATTAAATCGGATTCCGATAAAACACAACCTAAAATCAGACTGAAGCAAATAAAAGAATGAAAGCGCATGGATGATCGACTTTACATGATGAAAACTCGAAGAGGAAAAAAAAAACTTACAGATTCTAAGTAAGAAAAGGCGGAGTTTCTTGCTTGAGGCGAAGAACTCCAATCTAGGGCAGCAACAATCGCCTGAGCAACGTTATTTGCTGTACTGTTATCTCCCATTTCTCAGAGAAATTTCACCGAAGAGAGACGGAAAGCGAAAGAAAAGATTGAGTGTGTTTTCTGGCTTCGACTGCAATATTTTTTTTTGTTTTGAAGCGTAGAGGAGGACTGTATTTGTATATGGAAAGAGTGAGAACGAGGAGAGAGAAAGAAATGGGAGAGAAAAAGGAAAGATTCGAGACGCAAAATTTTGACAGCGTGGACCGTGGGTCCCAAATTTTTGACTAACCCGTCATGGTGAAGTGCTGATTATGTGCCACAACTTTGAAGGGGTTGAAGTGTGAAAGCGCGAAATAGTTAGAGTAGGCACTATGGTGCAGTTCTTGGTTAAAATGTGGCTGACATTCGGTACCTTTCGACCAACGTCTAAGTTTGGTTGAATTTGGGTGCAGACCCACACTCATCCTTAGCCAACGGTTAGCTCGCGAGCTGCATTCTGCGAGTACTCAGTATTCGCCTGCGAGTAGCTCGATCCATTGCATAAAGGTTCTCTGCTCTCCACCTCTGATCGATTTGAACAGGAAGTTCCAGAACATGCGGCTCAATGGAATCTTTTTCCGAAAAAGTAGTCGTCTGAATTTTGTCTATAAAAGGGTTTCAATCATCTTCGACCAGACGTATCTCAATTAATTGAGTATTCATTGATTTCTGCTTCTTCAACCACTACTCAAACAAATCAAAGCAAGCCTTCTACTCAATTTAAGTCAATTGAAATCAAGGAAAAACTTTATACGGTGTCTAATCCCTCATCATCTACTACATCAATAGAAGAAATACTAAGTTTATGTCAGTCTACATCAACTCAATCATCAAGTTCACGTCTTTTAACGCCAAACCGATCGTTAGCTACTCAATCAGCATGATATCCTACTCCAACTGAACCATTATCAAGTTCTTATTATACCCCAACAACTCCATCACGTACTATTAAATGCAAAGAGTTTGCGGAGATAGAGGAGTATGTTACCGATTTTTACAAACGTGTCAAACAAAGGGAAATAGACAGACTGGATTAAAGGTTATCTGAGTGGTTATCTCTTCCCAAAGAAGATCGAGATGAACACATATTTTGGAATCTAGTTAAAATTAGGGGAACACGAGCACTAGATGGTGATATGTACATGAGACCAAGAGTGATTCGATATTCAGGTGTTGATGCTCGAAATCGAGTCATATTTATCAATAATTTGTGTTACAAGTACAACCAGATTCTAAATGTCTACCAAGGAGACAGGTTTGTAGCGCAAAAAGAGTATACCAAATAGAAAGGAGAGTCTTTTTATCCATTTTGAAGTTGCCGATTTAATCTTCAAAGCATTCGGAATTGTTATTTTGGGTTAGCTTATTTTTAAATGTCTCTGTGTAATGGCTGCTCTCTAGTATGATGTATGTTATTATATATTTTATTTTCGTGCAAGATGTAACTTAGATTTCATTTTCACAAAGTCTTGAATTTGAAACATTGTTCTTAATTAAAACATTGAGCAAACGAGTTATGCAGTAGCATTACAGTGAAATACGGTTCCATCAACACAAAACTCAATTAAATTCTAACTCGCTTTCTAGGAATCACGATTACACTTAACATATGCAACAAGTCTGTTAGGGCATTGTCCGGTCAAACCCACTAGCGTTGGTATGTCAAGCTAGTTGTCAGTTTTAGATGTCAAAATTCAATTCTTGATTTAGCCTACTAGAGTTTAGATTTCGGAAATGGGATATAGACAGAGTAGTAGAGACCTTGAAGACGAAGACTGTGAAGACAAAGAAGACATCAATTATTCTTCATCGACAAAAGGTTAGTAGGAGTTATGACTTTATGGATATTCTTCTATTTCTACTTTCTCTATTCTTTCGAAATATAGTCGACTACTTTAGTAGTAATGTAGCGATTGAGATCGTGTTCTTGTGTAACATGGCTTTATGTCATGACCAGTATTTGATCCCACGAATACTGTGAATCAAGAACGTATGAGATAGATTCGACGCCATATGACCATTACAATGGTTTGCTTGCAAACTGTTATGTTGGATATGGATGAATCTAAAGGAGTGCTCTTGAGCAAAGAGCCTGTGGATCATAGCTGAGGACGTTCTCACGTCTAAGTTCTGGCTCAGCCCAGTTCTTCCAGCGAAGACCGAATTTGACCAAGTTTGACCAGCAGGCGGTTCCCGAACCGGTTTGCGTACCAGAAGCTAAAATCTCCTGTGTCGCATTAGTTCCCGTACCTCTCTTATCAGTACGTGAACCTGACACGGAGAGTTTTTCTGGTAGTCGAATTAAGAGTTTTATTCTTTTAGAATTTCACTCTAAGTCAAATTCCAACTCCTTTATCTCTTAGATGGACTTGTGTAAAACATAAATACCTTTTGTGTTCCATCTAACGATCCTCAATGAGTCAATAAGATAAGATTATCTCTGGTCTGTTGGATTCCTATCTTGAAGTGTTTTAGAGCCAACAAAACACTTGGCAGATAAATCTAAAAAGGAATTTCAATTGAGATTAATCTGTATTACTTGGTTGGCAAGTTTAGGGTTTCCTTAACTTGTGGGACAAGTAATTGATTGCTTAATTCCAAAGCAACCTATCTTATTGAGTGCTATAAATAGAGGTGTCTACAGACAGATACCGCAAGCATCAAGCATACGTGAAGGTCCTTAGGGAAGGTAGCGTAAACTCTTTTCACTTCGGTGAAAGCTTGTTGTGGTATAGTCATCCTCTATAGGTTGCAGCTCCTCTGGGAACTCCCTACGACTATAAAGACTTCCTTTGAGAGTTGGGAAGCACAGGTAGATTGATCCCTCAGTGGTTGATCAGATTCACCTGTAACCTCAGTAACCTATCCTAGTTCTTGTCTATTCTAAAGTCCGTCTCTTCTGCTATACGGCTATTCAAGAACTAGTTAAGTTACGTAAAGGTTTGAAAGGTAGCAACGCACGGCTGCACTCGGTGTTGTAAGACCTAGTTGGCTCCAGTTATATAAGTTCCTTAAGTGGTTCTTCATTTATAACTGAGGTAGATACAGATTGGGCATTGCTGGGAAAGCGTGTCAGCCCCGATTTGTGAAGTAGACTTCCGTATGACCTGGATTTAACAATCCGAAGTAAGTCATCTTATTTATGGTAAACTGATAGAGGACAGTTACACCATAAGTCAACAGTTTTGGTTTAAAACCCAGTATTGCTGACAAAAGCCTTTGGCATCGGTCAAAGCAACTCCTAGGCCTGTAAAGGACGTCAGCTAGGGGAATCAAGTGCGTGACGATCTGTGGGGGATCCAGAGACGTAAGGAAGGCGACAGTAGCCAATTCGCTTGGAGGGCTTGAGTTGGTCTCTGCTACATCCCAGACCGAAGTCTTATAGTAGGCTAGAGTTTGTAGTCAGTTTGTACTGGGCGGTGTTCAAAACTGGACGAGGTCCCGAGGTTTTTCTGCTCGGTTAACAGGTTTATTGAGCTCAGTGAGATTTTGCATTAACATGTTCCATAGTTCTTCGACAGTTACTTTGAGTTGACGAACGACATCTTGCACCATTTTCGTAGTATAACTTCATTTTCTGAAGAAGAATACTTAATCATGATTGATGAACGACAAAATAAATAAGAGATCACAAGAGTTAGTTTTAATATAGAAAATCTAAAAATTGAGTGTAAATATACAAGAGTTCGTTTAAGATAAAAAATCGGAGAATTGAGCGTAGTTTAGTTTGGGCGAGAGGCCATCTTGAAAAAGTAGGGGTACCGAAATACTACCAACTTTTTGTTTGGGCTCGTGAGTCTTATGGTCAGATCTGAACGGTCTCAAAAATCAATATCCAGATCTGTTAACCTGAGTTTGGATCACAAGTGATCAGTCTGACACGAGACAAGGTCTTGGTGAATCCTTTGGATGGATTGGGGACAGCAATCAGGTTGATGATAACGTACTTCTTGTGTTTGCTTTAATTATATAAGCAAAGAATAAAATGCTGAAAGTAAAGTACACAAGACACCAGAGATTTTTCTAAGAGGAAACTACGGCTTGTAGAAAAACCTCGGGACCTCATCCATATTGAACACCGCACAGTAGAAACTGTCTACAAACACTAGCCTACTATCTGACTTCGGTCTGGGATGTATCAGAGATCAATTCTAGCCCTCCAAGCGAACTGGCTACTGTCGCATTCCTTACGTCTCTAGATCCCCCACAGATCGTCACGCATTTGATTCCCCTAGCTGACGTCCTTTACAGGCCTAGGAGTTGCTTTAACAGCTGTTAAAGGCTTGTGTCATTAATTCCGGCTTTGCAACCTCAATTATCAGTTGTATGTTTGAACTGTCCTCTATTAGTTTGACATACACAAATTGAATTCCTTCAGATTGCTCCAGGTCATACGGAAATCTACTTACAAGCAGAGGCTGACAAGAAAACCGAGTAAACTATGCCCAACTTGTCTCTACCTCAGTTGTAAAAAGAATCACTTAAGAAACGTATACAACTGGAGCTAACTAGGTCTTACAACACCGAGTGCAGCCATGCGTTGCTTTCTTTCAACCCTGTGTGTAAGTATCAGTTCTTGAATGGCCTTATATCAGAAAAGAAGGACCGTAGAATAGACAAGAACGTGATCAGGTTACCAAGGTTACAGGTTACTCCGATTTCAACCACTAAGGTCTCAATCTCCTACCTGTGCTTCCCAACTCTCAAGAGAAGTCTTTATAGTCGTTAGGTAATTCCCACAGAGGAACAGCTACCTAATAGAGGATGACTATACCACAACAAGCTTTCACCTAAGTGAAAAGAGTTTACGATCAATTTCATATAGAAACTTCACGTATGCTTAGGGAAGGTAACGTAAACTCTTTTCACTTCGGTGAACGCTTGTTGTGGTATAGTCATCCTCTATAGGTTGCAGCTCCTCTGGGAACTCCCTACGACTATAAAAGACTTCTCTTGAGAGTTGGGAAGCACAGGTAGGAGATTGAGACCATCTTTGGTTGAAATCGGATTAACCTGTAACCTTGGTAACCTGATTACGTTCTTGTCTATTCTACGGTCCTTCTCTTCTGATATAAGGCCATTCAAGAACTGATACGTTACATACAAGGTTGAAAGGAAGCAACGCACGGCTGCACTCGGTGTTGTAAGACCTAGTTAGCCCTAGTTGTATAAGTTTCTTAATTGATTCTTCGTGTACAACTGAGGTAGAGACAAGTTGGGCATAGTTTACTCGGTTTACTTGTCAGCCCCCGCTTCTAAGTAGATTTCCGTATGACCTGGAGCAATCCGAAGGAAGTCACTTTGTGTATGTCAAACTGATAGAGGACAGTTCAAACATACAGTCGATAATTGAGGTTGCAAAGCCGGAATTGTTGACACAAGCCTTTAACAACGGTTAAAGCAACTTCTAGGCCTGTAAAGGGCGTCAGCTAGGGGAATCAAGTGCGTGACGATCTGTGGGGGATCTAGAGACGTAAGGAGTGCGATAGTAGCCAGTTTGCTTGGAGGGCTGGAATTGGTCTCTGCTACATCCCAGACCGAAGTCTTATAGTAGGCTAGTGTTTGTAACCAGTTTGTACTGTGCGGTGTTCAGTCTGGACGAGGTCCCGAGGTTTTTCTACAAGTTGTAGTTTCCTCGTTAAAAAAATCTCTGGTGTCTTGTGTGCTTTACTTTCCGCATTATATTCTCTGATTATATAATTAAAGCAAACACAAGAAGTACGTTATTAATAAACCTGATCGTTGTCCTCAATCCATCCCTTGGATTTACCAAGACCCTGTCTTGCGTTGGACTGATCCTTGTGATCCAAACTCAGGTTAACGGATCTGGATATTGATTTTTGAGATCGTCCAGATCTGACCATAAGTCTCACGAGCCCAAACGAAAATTTGGTTGTATTTCGGTACCCCTGCTTTTTCACCAGTATATTCTGGTCCCATAAATGGAACAAATGCAGTGCATCCAATTTTCATTGTCCTGACGAGTACGCTTAATAATTATGTTGTGCAAGATAAAAAAAAAATCATTATTAAGTTCAAGTCTTCTTACCAATAGTGACATGGAGAACCAACAATCTTATATTTATCTTTAAGAACTCCAAGATCACGTTCAACATTCATTCATTTTGTTAAATCTTACATGCTCAGGAATGTGCAATGTGGACTCAGAAGTTTGTAAAATAGTCGTTAATTGTGGATAAAAAATGTTAGAGCATTGCTCGGTTGAGGTATGTCAAGCCAATTTCAAAACACAATCCTTGATTAAGTCTACAATATCATTTCAGACAAGGATAGTCTAGGTTTTCGAGACGAAGACCATTTGAAGAATGAAGATCGGAGCTTACACACTTAATATTTATCGTTCTCTCGTCAAAAGGTTAAAAAGGTTTTCCTTGGTTTCGTATTTACCAATTCAATCAATTTAATAATCAATGATATTGTATATATTGATCTTGGAGGATCTAAAGACTAGTTCTCTTTGCATGTATTTTTTTCCAAAGTGAAAAATGTTTTAGTACTACGTGGGTATATAGTTTGTTTTGGAATAAGTACCAAACAGCCTTGTGCTATAGGAAAATTCTTGAACTCTGGCGTGACAAACATGAACGCGTCCATACAGAGTTTCAGAAATTCCTGAACTCAATCTTTCACAACATGAACGCGTTCACATCCAGCCGAAGAAAAACTTTCTTTTAAATTTTTACCTATTATGAACACGTTCATGAATGTGTTCACATAACTTTCGGAACTCATGTCCACTTCCAATAGTCTTTTACGTTCACGTATTTTTCTAAACCTGATTGCATGGTTTACCTGTTAAGCCATTGCCACATCCTTCACTTAGGTCAAGGCAAGTCTTCTCACCACCTTAGGCTATATTGTCAACGGGTTAGAAGAAGATCGAGTCGGACCTCCAAATAAGTTTATGGACTTTTCAAGTTCGAGAACTTAATTGAGCCATACTCAAGGTTGCTTAAGCCTCCCTTGATGATTAATATAAATTGAGACCTTATGTAAGATACAAATCAATCCTCTACACATATGTGTATCCTTGCATAAAGTTTGGTCGTCATCTCGAAACCTTTTTTTTTAGGCCAATACTATTTAAAGACTTCACTTGATGATCGTGAAGCACAGTTCAGAATTAATATTCATGATCCTGTATCTTAGGCCGATTGTTTTGTTGCGGTCAATTCAATCATAAAATACCAAGATGGAATTAACTTATGCATGACTTTCCATAGTAAAATCCTTTAATTTCCAAAATAAAAAGAAATATTATAGTCCATAGAGTTTTGTGAGTTGGTAGAAGTGGTGATGGTTGTTGGGGGTGGATTCTTGTTCCATGATTCTTGCATAACCTTACGTTGTTATGTAGTTTCTTTTTTTGGAGAATGGTCAAACATGTTTATCCTCTGATGGGTGTTGTGGGAGATGAATGCTAATAATATTGTAGATAGTGTTAATTGGGAAGGAGTTGCGAATGAGCTCATAATTATGTGGTACTATACTGGAAGACACATTATTTGAAGGTGGTACATTAATATTGTTCGGTTGTGTGAGCGGTTGATGTGGTATCCAGTTAGAATGATAGAGGTTGTTTGGCTATTACCTATCACTGAAATCATTGACCCTGCAAAAAAAAAATGTTGGTTAAACATTTCCATACCTGGCTTGCTGGAACTGGCGGGATTGCTAAGAAGATTGATTGCCCCTTCAGATATTTGTATGAGAAAAGTGTGCTCCATATTGAGCATGGTTCTCTGTATAACTGCCAAGCTCTCTTGAGTAAAAGTGCCTTGTTGTGTTCTTTGCTCTTCTTGATTCCTAGTCCACCTTTACTTCTAATTTGTTTAAATCATGGACCTAAAAAAAAAACTCATTATGATTAGGTCAACTTTGTCATGAGAGTTGGCAGCGTCTGAATTTGCATAACAAGATTTGTTATTGGTGTGAGTGAAGTATTGATAAGCATGAGTTTACCTGCTTGATTTAAACAACTAGACATTCATTCTGAAAAAGGAGGGGTACCGAAATACTACCAACTTTTCGTTTT
>JAJJMA010095412.1:1482-11482 GCA_023529015.1 Papaver nudicaule
GGGGTTCAAGTGGGGTTGAATGTGAAGGGTGAATTGGACATTTTGCAAGTGCCACTTCACACTTAACCCCCGCTAACGGATGGAAACCGCTACATTAAAAAAACATCAACCAAAAATTACTTTAGAAATTTTTTTAATAAAAGGGGTATTTTTCTTTAGCAAGTTTGAAAACAGAGGTACTTTATAAATTTGCCCAACAAATAAACAGTAGACAGAGAAAAGTGGGTCCACGGTCTCGCGAAAAGTAAGGGGTGTAGTTTATAGTCGGCTAGGTCACTCATTTATCTCTCTTCATATAATTCGTGGCATCTAGTCCGTGGGACACTAATCATTTGTTCCTATAAATTAGAAATAGCGGAATATGGAGACGAATTGTCCTAAAAATCCAAATGCATAACCGGGGTGTGTAAAGTACAATAACAATACGGCATAGCACATAACGGAGCATTCTAGTGTATTGTGTGTCATGTTTGTTTGTTTTTTCCATAAGAGAGGAAATCCTTGGTAGATACATTGAAAGCACCAATTTTGGATATTGAATACCTTATAGAGATTATCAAATTGTCATTCAAATTTTCGTATACCAATTTTTGCCAATCAAGTTTATCTTTCCAGGTTATAAATCAGATTCAATCAGGGTAACACTGACCCATGTATTTACCCCCGTCGCATGTGTCGATGATGGTGAATTCCCTTTGCGACGGTGGCGGTGACGGTGACGGTGCTGGTGATGGTGAAGGTTTGACTCGTTCTTCAGAAGTTTGGATCGGGATGACTGTGGTGGTTGTCTCGGTGATGATTTGTATTCAGTAATCTTTAGAGATGTGATTCAATTAAATATGTCTTTGTTTTCATATTTGTTGATGTTATCACATTTACACTAAATAAACTTAAAATAGGAAACATATAAACTGAGATCTGCTTTGTTAGAGTAGGTGAAAAATGGAGCCTTTAATAATTGTTGAAGATGAATCAAGCTTTTTCTTCGGTGAATCTTGCTGCTGGAATGTAAAACCAACAGAGAAATAGCGTCTTGGAGACAATCTTCAAACAACAACAACTCAAATAGAAACTAACAAAGACTAGAAATCCAAGCAGAGTTTGCTTTAATAAGATAATAATAATATAAGATAAGCATAAATGAAAGAAAAAAACTAATAGATAGATCATCAAAGTTTAGAGAATCGATTAATGGGTTGTTGAAGAACAAACCAAAATCAAAAAGTTCAAAAACCCAGATTTGTTTACTGATATTAATTAAAAAACGTAAAAAACAAGTGGAAAATCAAAATAAGGGAAGGTGTTAGATATTGTTTTAGATTTTCCTTCTCGGATCTGCTCCAAAGGAGCCGATCGGAGAAAGAAAATCTCTCGAGCTTAGGTGGTTTTGGAGTTTTTTCAGAGAGGTGATTTCGCAGGAGGGAGCAATTAATACTTCTCCGGAGAACAATTAACCGTAGATGTGTCAAGTTCTTTTGATTTTCATTTACAAATCCATAGAGTACCATATCAGTTTTGATCCTTAGAAGTTATGCATACCACTGGCAAATTATGTGGTGAAGTTCTTTTTATCGAACAAGCAAAACTAAAGTTGAAAGATTTAAGTGCCATGCGTATGAAGATCAGAAATCGTAAGGGCATCAACTTTGTTCCCGGAACTATCAAGGTTATTGCTGATAATCTTATTTTTCATGCATATATTACTGTCAATGATAAGTTTTCACCTGTGAACGGAAACTTTCCCATTATACCGCCTAAGAATTTGGATCTCTGGAATTCAAATTCAAGAAGAGCTTATTTTAAGCTTGATTCTATGAAGATATGCATGTAAAAAGAGAAAGTTACTCACAGAAAGTTGCTCTAATCTGTCATCTGTTAAGAATTCAACGAGTGCTTCTTCTTCGGAGATTAAATCAGTAACGGATATTGACAAGATCGGATTCAAATCTAAAAGAGATCTGGGGCATCATGGGTCAGAGAGGAAAATACCTAAAAAGAATAAACGGTCTAACAGGAAAACGCTTAAACGGGTAAGGGTACGTGTGGATAACACAAAATATATTTCGGTTAATTCAGTTATTCAGCTGGAACCTTTTACTGACTTTTCAACTGACATGGACATTGATATTGATCCACCTGTCAAGTTTGGTGACGAAGGATCCACACGTGCTTTCAGAATTTATGTAGAGGAGGATATCGTCTTTGATGTTTCTACACCGCCACAACAAAATCTTTCAATCTCCAATCCTTATATCCCTTCACTTGCAACACTAATTCCACCCAATTCAACTCGCCCCATAACTTCCATATCATGAAATCTCAATGTCATAGAAACACCCTCAGACCATATTCCCCTCATCCTAGATATTTTTGATTCCTCTTGGGGTCCTATCCCCTTTAGGTTTGAAGTAATGTGGTTCGTGGAGAATGTCTTTTTTAAACAGCTGGAAGATATTGGTGGAATTATTTTTGTTTTGCAGGAACTCCTAGCTTAGTGTTATGGATGAAATTATAAGCACTCAAAGATTTACTCAAGGTTTGGAACAAAGAAGTTTTTGGTCACACAAATACCAAATTGAATCACATTCTTACTGACACTCAGCTCATTGATACTATCTCTGAAGACAGTGCACTTTCTTGAAGACACGGTGAAGGAAAAATTAAAACACAAACCTGATTTCGAGAGAATTTCTCAAATGGAGGAGATTGTTTGGAAGATAAAATCCAAAAATAAGTGGTTACAAGAAGGAGGCAGAAATACTTCATTCTTCATTAGCAATGAAACTGCAAGGAGGAGACATAATCGGATCAGGCAATTATCTTTAGATGGGGTTCTAGTTTCTGATAGAAAAAGATTACAAGAGCATATTGTAAGCCATTATATGAAACTTTGTTCACGGAGGAAGAGATAATCAGACCAGAACTCGAAGGTATTGATTTTGATTCTATTAGTACCATTGAGTCTGACATTCTTGATGCAGATTTCTCTGAAGATGAAGTTTTTTCTGCAATCCACCAGGACCTGATGGCTTGCCTATTATGTTTTTTTCACAAATGCTGGCATTTCATCAAAACAGATATTCTTGCCACTGTGGCTGAATTTTGTAACACAGGTAGTATTGACGAAAAACACAACTCTACCTTCATTATTTTGGTCCCAAAGAAAGAGCACATGGAAACTATCAAGGATTGCAGGCCTATATGTCTTTTAACAAGTATCTACAAGAACATTGCAAAGGTTCTTTACAATAGTCTCAAATTGGTGATGGACAAGCTGATTTTACCAGTGCAATGTGCATATATCGAGGATAGACAGATTGTTGATGGTACGTTAATTGCTAATGAGTTGGTGGACTCAAGACTAAGGTCAGGTAAATCTGGAATAATTTGCAAAATTGATTTAGAAAAGGCTTTTGATAGAATCAATTGGAAGTATCTGGAATTTGTGCTCAACAAAATAGGTTTCAGCCGGAAATGGTGTAACTGGCTGAAGTTTTGTTATTCTACTTCTTCCTTTTCTGTTATCATCAATGGCTCCTATTTTGGTTATTCAGAAGCTCTATGTGTGTTAGAAAAGGTTGTTCTATTTCACCTCTATTGTTTAACATTGCTATGGAGGGTTTTTCAAGGTATTTAGATATATAGAGCAGCGCAGTTGAATCTTTTCACCGGATTTTCAGTGGTTGATTCAAGTATTAATGTCAACAATTTGCATTATGATGATGATACTATTTTTTTTTTGTGGATCACTGCAAAGATGAACTTCATAATCTTTTCTCAGCACTTCATTGTTTTGAGTTTATTGTAGGATTAAAGGTTAATACTTCAAAAACTAAGCTCATTGCAATTGGCACTGTTCCATAATTGGAAACTTGGGCTGCTGAATTTGGGTGTGCAATAGATGGTTTACCATTCATATATTTAAGTATGCCTCTTGGTGCAAATTCAACTTCAAAACACATTTGTGACCCAATCATTGAAAAATTTGATAAGAGATTATCCATGTGGAAGCAAGGTTCGCTTTCAAAATATGGTAAGGTTGCTCTCTTAAAATGTATTTTAACCTCTTTACCTATGTATTACTTTTCTCTTTTCAAAGCCCCTATGTTCGTCATCAAAATCCTCGAAAAGTAAATGAGAAACTTTCTTTGGGAGCATAAACCGGGTTTAAAGAGTTCTCATCTAATCAGATAGAGTTTGGTATGTGCTCCAAAAGAAGAAGGAGGATTAGGTGTTTGTAATCTGCACGTAATGAACATTACAATGTTGGAAAAGTGGTGTTAGAGGTTTGGGGTAGAGAAAAATCGTCTGCGGTACAGAATTATAGCCGATAAATATGGTTGGGACTTCTTTCATTGGGTTCAGGCAAAGTGACTCTTACTTACGGTGTTTCCCGCTGGAGATATATTGCTGAAACATTTGTGCATGTTAGAGATAATTCTGCTCTTGTTATTCATTCTGGTAGAAGCATATCCTTATGGAACGATAAATGGGTAGGCACTGCTCCGTTAGATGTTGTTTTCCCTATGCTCATCCTTGGCGTTTTGATTTTAGAAGATTTCTGACTGGGTATGAAGCTGATCAGTATGCCAACTTCATCCTTTGCATTGGAGATTCACCGACTATTCTTGATAATCTAGCTGATACTAGACGTTGGTCGCTGCACAACACTGGTGTTTTCACTGTCAAGAGTTTATATACTGAATTGATTCGAGGTACTGGTATCTCTAATTTTCCTAGCTCGTTTGTATGAAAACCTGTTGTTCCACCAAATATATGCTTCCTAGTCTGGTGTGCAGTTCATGGTAAGCTTAACACCATAGATATGTTAGGAAGGAAAGGCATTCATCGTTACAATTCATGTGCTCTCTGTGGTGAACGGGAAGAAACTCGTGAGCATCTATATCTTCATTGCAAAGGTGTCCTTAAAAGTTTGGGCTTATGTTGCGCCTGATGCAGATTGGGAATGGGACTTCCCTAACTCACTAAAGTCATTAGCTAAGGTTGGCAATTGGATTGCTTCTCTGCAAATGGAAATTTCATTTGGGGTTTAATTCCCGCAGTTGTTCTGTGGACAATATGGTGTGAAAGGAATGGTCGGATTTTTTTACTGAGAACTATAACTTCAAGAATGATTCTGAATTGGGCGTCGAAGCTAGATCCCACATCCTCAATTGGGCAGCCGCTTCTGGTAGAAGAGTACACTTGAACCTCACCAGTTCAGTCCTCTCTTCATGGGAGTTAATTTTTATGTAATTTTAGTTTTTTCTTTTCAGTCTTTCCTCTACTGCTTGTAGAACTCTCTGTATATTCTTTTACATCTAATAAATCTTCTCATTCGATCTCTAAAAAAAAAATGCGCACTCTCTGTATATTCTTCTACATCTAATAAATATGCGCACAACTAGACCCAGCCATCTGACAGAAGCGCAACCTTTATTTGATGAGAGTTTGTTCGCTTATTTACGTCACCTATTTGTGGGTGATGGACCTGGATTCGGGTTGCTTCAGCAGAGATTAGTTACCCTTCCTATCAAGCATGGTGGGATGGGGGTATACACTATGCAGGACACGATGCAATATTGCTTTGTTGATTCTTGTACGCAGACAATCTCTCAGCAGCATAACATCTTACGTCACTCCAATGTGACTGGCCTTAGCCCCAGTCTCGAGCATGCAATCAGTGTGTATAATCAGGTATGTGGTATCTCAGACTCACCTTTTAGTGTCGACAACATCGCCCCCATTCCATGAGTTCCCTAGCGGTTAAATATTTCGATGTTGTGATGAAGAAAATACCTACTAGCTTTGATATGTCCACACGTGATGCAGTTCTCTGGCAGTGTAATAAGATTAAGCATACTCAGGACTATTTGATGGATGTACCTATAGATGGGCTGAACCAACATATCGGGCCTAGGCAATTTAGGTCTGTTGTGCGCTATAGATTGGGCATTTCCCTTTTTGCAGAGGGTGATTTATGTTTCGTCTGTCGTAGGGAGATGTACATCTTTGGGGATCATGCAGTGCATTGTACTAAGGGGATTGGTCTCAAATATCGACATGACCTTATTCGTGACACTTTTGCTGACATGTGTTATCGAGCAGGAGTCCCAGCCAGGAAAGAAGTGGATTTGGGGTTCCAATCTGATGATGGTTTGTCTCTGAGAGCTGCGAATATCCTAGTTTATAACTGGGACAACGGTCGTGATGTGTGTTTAGATGTGACTGGTGTTTCCCCTCTCACGGGCAATGGTGTACGTGCTTTTCTTCCAGGTCAGACTATCACCAATGCCGTCGCTAAGAAGAATGTTAAATATCTTGAGAAGTGCACGGCTCATGGTGTTGGTCTGGGTGTCCTTTCCTTTACTACGCTAGGTGAGTTAGGTGGTGACACGATAGATTTCCTGAAAAGGCTGCGCAATTATATGGCTAGCCACGATGCGTATGTTAAGGTTGGTAATTTTCTTTTTCATAGATTAGGTGTTGTAATTCAAAAAGGGATTGGAGCGCAGCTTGTTACGAGGCTCCCATCTAACTCTTCTAAACTCCTCTCAGTTGATGATGATTAATAATATTATAATTATTTAAAAAAAAATCATAGTCAGATGCATGGAGTCGTACTCGAACCAAATCCCAGACAAACCTCTTGCTTGTGCTACTATTTCTTTTTTTAATGCCAACTAGTGCTATTAAAAACCTGTGATGACTGATTTTACATGATATCAAAATGCACCACTAATAACTATTTTACCATTAATTGAACAACACATTTAGAAATTACTTAACAAATTTGGATATTATATTTTCTGATGTCATGACGTGCTCAAATTATAACGCAACAATAATGTGCTTACACGAAACAATTTACGGGTTCATTAATTAAATACCCCTCAAAATCAACCCCTTCACAAATATCCTTATACAACTTCACAAATATCCCTCCCTTCTAGAAACCTTATCCTTTTAAATTAACATTACTTAAATACCCTCTTATACAATTCTTCTTCTACTAATTACACCCATCTCTCTATCACACCACCAACACTACCACTAATACATCCACCACCACATTTCACCACCACCGTCACCGCCACCGCCACCGCCACCACCACCAATCACCGCCACATTCCACCACCGCCGCCACCACCAATCACCGCCACATTCCACCACCGCCGCCACCACAATAGTCCACCACCGCCACCACCTCCACATCCCACTACCATATTCTACCACCGACACATTAAACCACCAACAACCGCCAACAATCACCGCCACAATCCACCACGCCACATCCCACCACCACCGCCACCACACTCCACCACCACATTCCACCACTGCCACCAAACACTGCCACATTCCGCCACCACTTCCACATTCCGCCACCGCCACCACATTCTGCCACCGCCGCCGCCGTCGCCGCCGCCACCAACGCCGCCGCCGCCACCACCACCACCGCCGCCGCCGCCACCACCATTACCACCACCAACACATTCCACCACCGCCACCAAAATGTGAAGCCAACTAACCAAGATGGCACCAAAATGTGAAGCCAACTAGCCAAGATGGCACTGGAATGTGAAGCCAACTAGGCAAGTAGGCACTAACCGTAAAGCCAGCTAGGCAGCTAGGCAAATGTGAAGCCAACTAGTCAAGATGGCACCAAATTGCGAAGCCAACTAGTCAAGATGGCACCAAATTGCGAAGCCAACTAGCCAAGATGGCACTAGAATGTGAAGCCAACTAGGCAAGTAGGCACTAACCGTGAAGCCAGCTAGGCAGCTAGGCAAATGTGAAGCCAACTAATCAAGATGGCACCAAATTGCGAAGCCAACTGGCCAAGACGGCACCAAATTGTGGTGCCAACTGGCCAAGATGGCACCAAATGATAGAGCCAACTTACATAGTTGGTACTGGAATTGTGATTTCAAGTGAACCTAGCGTGAGTCGAACACGCATCTTCCGACAAGGAGTCAGTTGTGCTACCATTGCACCACAGATTCAATATGTAGAGAAAAAGAGGGAAGGTACCTAACTTGCTAAGACAATACCTTGTGATAGCTACTTTTGCTTCTCAGGAGTGCCCAATAATGCCTTCCTAACTGTGAAAACAAAAGCAAAGTGATCAATAGATGGGTAAGTACTCATAAATGTTCAGTAATGGGTACTCATAAATGTTTGTGCAATATTGTGTAAATTAAGACAATACTATAGCATTGTTTGCACGGTACAGGGTTAAGAAAAATCCATAACCCATCCATATCATTAAAATAAAACAACATAGTGATACTAGCAGTACAATTTGTCCCTTTGGCTTGGACATACACTTAAACAAAAAATTTAAACATACAGTCACAATAAGTCTCAAAATATCCAAATACCTTTGATGTTGCTAGTGCCACTCTACTCACCTGTATCTTACCCCAAAAGTCTTTATTGTGTTCCTCCAAGAACATAATCTAAGCACCATAAATAGGCCACCTAAATGATCTAAACCTGAAAACTGCATCGCCCCTCTCTATAGAGTTCGGAACTCGAAAGGCATTGTTGAGTAAATTAATATAATATGGCGCAGATAGGTAACACATAAGCTACTGCAGAAAGAAAATGAAGCTATAACAGTTTCCTTAATGGGGAGTACACATAAATATTCTACTACCAAGCATTGGTCAGGAACTTAAAATGGTCATTGACATTGGTTTGCTACAGTTAGCACTAGGCACTCTACAGATCTCCAAGGTGTCTCGGATTGTATAGGAGCTGGCATTAGCCTCTCCCTCCCACACATAATGCTTTTCAGATCTTGGTTGAGACAACAACCTACCTAACGGAGTCACGTCGGTAAGTTATTCAAACATAAGAACCAACCCAAACTGAACATATGATCAATAATAAAAAAACGAAGCATCATAGTAGCTTCAGCATAAACAAGGGGCAATTAAGAATGCATAAGTTGTGACAGTATATCATCATCTAGCTAAACACCAAATAAGAGCTAAACACCAAATAAGAGATGACTTACTATCAATATATATGTTTCAGTACTTTGTAGCCTCATATGCATGGAGACTGGACTAGAACTTGCAAGCAACAAAGACGTAAGAAGAATGGAGGTGCTTACGAGTGAATTGAACACCTCCTCCTATCAAATCCCCAGTAAATGCAGCTCCTCCTTAAATCTGCATGTTGATTATCTTCAAAATTCCAGTAGCTTTTGCTACTCCTCCTATCAAATGGCAAGTACCTGCAACTCTAATTAATCCAATAATAATCAAGAAATTCTCACAATCAAATACAAAAAAAATACTGGTAATTGAATTCAACTTGCAACTGCTTCAATCAAATTCCAATAGCTCAGAAACATCAAAAATTAACAAAAATTATTTAACAGCAGCAGGAAGAAAACACCACCACCACCACCATCTCTCAACCACCAAAATCCAACACTAAACCTCCTCACATACACTCTAGAACAGTAAACTGAGTATTAGAGCGAAAATCTAACAACAACATTTCAAAAATTCAACAAACAATATTTCACCAACAGACGAAATCACACACATAATTCAACTCAGATACAAATTCAATGAAATGAACCAAGGAAATCACCATCAACATTATGTGTGCGCGCTTCTTCTTTCGCAGCAGGAAGAAAACACCACCACCACGATCTCTCAACCACCAAAATCACACCAGATCTGAACAACCACTACCACCACAACAACCATAACCATTATTATCTCCATGACAGAGATCGAATTTCGATCTGTGGACTGTAGCACAAAAATATAGATCCAAAAACGTGAAAGGTGATAATTAATTCATATCTGATCTGCTTGATTTAGCGGCAGCGACGACGACGGAGATTCAAAAAAATAAGTTGCAGCAGAGGTAGTGGTGGAACTTTGTAAGTCATCGTTGATGATGGCTAAAGAGATGGTGGTGTTTGGTTGGTTACCTTTCGTCTGAGTTTTCATGATTTCAGAAAAGAAGATGGTGG